>VZRW01011121.1:105901-138772 GCA_013398125.1 Aegotheles bennettii
CTTAGAACAGTTCGCCCTAACTGTATAAAACCAAGACATTAGGGAAGGAGGAAAGCTATGTGAGAATCTGGTGGGCTTTCGCAGGCATGACTGATTTGCGCTTCTTGACCATGAAGTTGTAGACATATTTTTACCTTGATGATGAATTTTACAGATCTTATGTTCTGCCTTGGACATACCATACAGGCTAGTGACCTCCATCTGCAGGTCTCCAAATCTAGGTAGAAGTTTATCTTTGCAAAGGCTGTTGGAGATGCCAAGGAAGTGAGCTGAGTACTCCTTCCTCTGAGTTGAGGACAGGAGGAGTACTTCCCCTGACTTCAACATCTTCTCTACATATATGAGACATAATGCTCTTGAGCACTGCCTGTGACAATTTGTACATCTTGTTTTTCCTTTTCCCCATGCAAATCTAATACAGTGCAGGAAAGAAGAAGTAGAAAGGAATATTATCAGTTAACCACATAAATATACTTATCTAGGATAGAGAGCAGGATAAGCCAGTCAACCCTTCGGACAAGTGGGATTATAATGCCTCTTACTGGACATCCATTAGCAACCACAGCACTACAGCATCACTATCTAAGTGCTCACATGGTCCCTTGCCATGGTCTCTGCTTGCTGCTTCCCCCATGTTACAGGCAGGCACCACCAGGCAGGCCTACACTACTCATTGCATCCTAGACACTACAAGAGAGACAAGCACATAGGGTTGGGCGGACATGCTGAGTGTGGGACAAGATATCCCTAAGCCATTATTGATTGCTGGAGATTGTTGAATTTACCATGTTATTTACAATATTATTTAGGATGCAAAAGGACTTAACAGCTAACCAGTGAGACCTGTGCAGCAAAATCTCAGCATGATGTACTTGGCAGGTATGAGTAGACTGGAGTGCTGATGTTCCCATCTGGAACTACTGGATCCACCTCATCAGTGAGATGACATGCAAGAGTACAACTCAGGTCAAGGAATGCAGATCAGCAATGAGAGGAAACACTTCCTGCCCAAGGGGTAGTGGAGTGTAGCTGGATTTAATTTTGTGTTGTGTTGTTTTGGGGGATTTTACACTCATCTTTGAAGCAGTTCTTGAGCCCACCAGTATGAGGTACCTTAGACTCTACCCAATACCTCTGCATTTCTGCAGGGATCCTACGAATTAGAAAATGGCAGGTAATGGTTTTCTGTTGTGTAAATACATGCTTTTTGAGATTTCTCATATTTCTAGCAGGGCACCACTTCTGACTCTTGCTTGAAAAAAATTAACATCTCTCTCATGTATCCAGGGACCGGATTCAACAGAGGCTTAAATACCTCCTCTGAATCAGTTTCTCCCATTGCAGCCGAATGGTCTCACACCTGGATTATTGCCCGATTCATGCTCCAACTCCCCTTTGCTTCTGGCAATCTGACAAATGAACTTTTATGGTCACTATAACCCCTTCATGACAAGTTTGTCATGTGCTAAATCTGTGTTTTCCAATATTAATTCTGAGCTCACTTTTGTTTTAATTAATTGAATGATTTGCTATCTTCTAATTCTTGATATATTGACCTGTCAATCTGTGTAAGGAGTCTTCTCAAATGCAGCAGATACACCTATAGATTCAATACATTACAAGGAGAAAGACTTCTTTTGCTCATCCATGTATCATTATCCCTTCATGCCTCTACACAGGTACCCTTTACTGTTCTCTGCTTGATAGTTGTCTCTGCCAGAGGCTGGGTAGCCATGCCTAAACTAGTAACTGTGGTCAGAATGTGTGTTTAGGCATGCCCACTGGTTAGTAGTTAGTACCTGCCTCAGTAAATCTTGTTTGAGTCAGGCAGTGCTTTCCTAGGCAATGCCTCAGTTTGGAGGGCAGTATGAAGTGTGGATTGTCCCTGGAGGGTGCTGTGGATGAGGTCATGCAGGTCTGGGGAGAAGAGAGTTTGGTCATATGGACATGTCATTGTGCCACTTGGCCTTGGAGCCAGAAAATGCAGTGATGGTCCATTTTGTTTAGTATAGACATCACCTGCAGCCCTCATATGAGCACACTCTATTCCTGCTGCATGTAAACAATTTGGAGTTCAGTTTCAATCTGGGGAGTCATAGAAATTGCCCAGATGTTCAATGTCTCAGATAAATTATTCCACCTAGAGTTTACCATATTAGCCTTGTTTCCTCTCATCTAGCTTATATTCTTATTGCAGATGAATGGCAATATGGATACCCCCACCCCACCCAGACAACAATTCACACACACCCCAAAGATATACCCCAACTAGACAGAACAGGGGACCCTCTGGAAATTCCCTGGCAGAAAAAGAACAAATGGGGCCATGGGAATGACCTGAGAGCTCAACCTAAATACCCACGCAGCTCAAGTTAGCTAAGGTCAGCATCTCCCCTTCAGTGTGTGTACTGCTCAGCCTGATAGACACTCACTTCTACATCACCCCCACATTTCTTAAATTCCTGTTGCAGGCCAAGCTGCTGGATATCTTTCATTTTGTGTCTATCTTAGAGTTTCATCATCACATTCAGCCCAGCAGCCCCATCCCTGTCCTCTCCAGGCACTCCGTTTCAGAACTACCCAAATATCTTTGTGCTTGCTGATTACTAGTTGTGCCATAAGTGACTCTTTTCAGAAGGATGCTCTCTGTACACTTGACTAAATTACTTCTGAAATGTGACATTGAAGGATGGAAGAGTCTAACTAAGTTTATAATAGCCTGAAGTTAATACAGTCATCCTAGTCCCTGTCCATTTAGGCAGCAGAGAAAGCCAGAGCTCACTGGAGGGCTAGATAATGTTTCTCAGAGTGCCTAAAATTAGACTCAGTACATCTGAGCACTTTTGAACATTTATTCAGGCTGCGGTGATTCTCCATTTGCTGAACATAACTTTATTGCCAAAGTCTACAGCAAAAATACCCCATGGTTTAATCTGAGAGTTGGTTTCTTGACTAGAAAAGGTGATTATACATTATTCTTGCACGGATGACAGTATTCCTGGAATGTGTTAAAGGTTTGCCTCACAGTCTGCTGTGAGGACCTTCACACTCCCAACAGCCTGGGATTTCTGACCCTGGTGTCTCTGGGCTGCCATGTACAGCAAAGTGGGGATTCAGATTTCTCTGACAGAAAACTGCAAATACTGCACTTGTCCTAGCTGTATTCCTGGTGCTCTGCCTTGGCAAGTTCCCTTCCAGGCCAAGTGATTAAAATGGGTTCATCTGTTGTACTTCTGCCAAGGCTTCTTCGTCCTGGGTGACAGAGGAGTGACGTAATAGTGAGGTGCCCATGTATAATATGTGACACAGCTTGGGCTAAATTTTTGTATCAGGATTCTTTTGTTTTGGTTTGGTTTTGGGTTTTTTTAAAGAGAAAAAGCCCTTATCTGAAAATGGAATTAGTACGTATAGTTTTGAACCATGTATGAGACGGAAGATTCTGAGTTAGAACTACTTAGTTGGGGGACTTTCAGTTCCTGGCGCTCAGGTCTTTCCTATTCCCACACTGCTTGTCTACCTTCTGTCTCTCTCTCCCCTCCACCCTCATTTTTTCTAATACATATGGTGATGTGAGGAAAAAAAAACAAAAGGAGAGGAAGGTGAAAAAGAAAAAGCTGGGGCAAAAAGTAAAGCCAAGATTTTGAAATGTGATCTTTGTCAGGCTTCTGCATTTTTAAGAAGATGAAATCTCCCGATCTTTAGAAACCAAACCACCTCTTTCATTGGCTTTGGGGAGGTGGATCAAGGTGCTTGCATATGACAGAGGTCACTCATTGCCACCCTCCACCTAGGCAGTGGCTGATTGAGACCCTCGCTGGCACTCACGTGTGCATTATCCCAGTGGTGGGCAGTCACGGCAGCAACATTGCTCTGCTCTCACTTCTGCCCTCCTAGATCTGCTTGTTCCCTGTCACCATACAAATAAAGGGAAAGGAATTAGACCGCAATCATTCTCTTCTTTCTGAGGCTTTCCACTCTCCCCAAAACAAACTGTGTCAGCTCCGCTTGCCTGGGAACACGGTTTCAGAAACGCTTATGAGGGAGCTGGAGCTCACAAGCCGGGCGTGTCATTTTTATTTGCCCACTGCTTCCATGGGGTAGGAAACAACAAAACGCCTGGAGAAGGAGCAGGGCCGGGTGAATGGTTTTCCCGGAGGCTGGCTGGCCCCAGGGTGCAGTAGGTGTATAAAATGCCATTCAAGCGATTCAGGCCAAGAGGGTGCGGCGGACGGGCAAGGCTGCTCCCTTTGAAGATGCTTCTGTCGGGCTGGAAATACAGGAGAAAAGCACAGCTTCTTTCAGCTGTCCCCTTTTGTGTGCTTTCCCATACGAAACTATGTTGCCACCGCTGCTCTGCACTTTGTTATTATGACAGGAAAAAATGAATTTCTAATGAGGTATCTGTGCCAGCTGCAAGCACCTTGTGGATCTCCATGGCCCAGGAGCTTTGTCAGCCGCTCCTTGCTAAATGCTAACCAGCCTGGGGGAGGACGAGACTGTCAAAGCACAGCCCCTGTGAAAAAACCCTTTTCTGTACAAATCCAAACAAACGGAAACACCCCAGTTCCCCTAATAAGCTATGCTGTGACATGTCCTCATTTCACAGTGATCAGCTCCAGGGACAGAAAGGGCTCGGGGAGGCTTTGACAATGTGCAAGGAGCTCTGATTTTTAAAGGCAAGAAATGGTACATTTAAAATTGATTAATACCCTCTGATTCCCAGAAGGCTTTTCATATGCAACTCAGGAAATGTTTTGCTCAGCCCCTAAAATGCAGCTGCACTTCCTAAGGCCCACGTCAGCTCTCAGGAAAGCTGCAGTAACACTGCCCGTTCAGAAAAGTCATGGAGAGACGGTACCAAGTCCACCATCTGCTTCAAGCTGTTGGGCAGGCTGAGGGAGCTCAGGGCTGTTCCCAAAGAACATTTCAGCAGCCAGTTCAACGGCTGAAGTTTTAAAAGCTGTTTGGATGTTAGCACGGGATTACCCAAGCACCACAGATTTGTATTCGCTCTTTTGTGGCTTGGCCCATGTAAATGGCTCATGCATTGCTGCTCTGCATGCCTACTTTTGCCAGTGTAGAGCCCTTGGGGTCAGCACTGCCCTCTCCACAGGGCTACCTGCTGAGAGGTTGATGGGGCAGGACTGCACCCGGGTTTTGTTGAGGATCCCACTGCCCCCAGGCCCACTGGTCAGGCTCTCTTGGTTAGTGCGATGGTGAGTAATTCACTCCAGGGAGGGGAAACTGAGAGGTTTTGAAGGAGACCTCGGGATGAGTTTGAGCTAGATCTTCAAAACAAATCTCCGTGTTTCTGTGCTCGGAACCAGCTAACAAAACACAAAAGTGGGTGATGAGACTGCTGAAACAACAGTTTTGCTGAAACAACAGCTTTTCTGTCTTTCCCCATCTAAAGGCACTGTGTTTTTGCATGGATTACCCAGTGATAGCCTTAAGCATTTGCACGGTGAGTGTCCACACTGTACCTGACCTCCTGACCGTTTTTTGTGCTGAGAAACAAAACTCAAAGTGCAACTTTTCTAAGTGATCAAATGGCCTTCAATATCTCCACTGTGTTAAACAAGCCTTAAGCATCTTACCAGCTTTGATACTGACTACTCATCTTTCTCCTTCTGCTCATGTTGATGGACAGAAATAAATGACCAAGTCAGTGACCGACTGGGGGTAATGTCTCTGCAGGTGGTGGTGACATTGATGGAGAATGATGGATGAGGGTGACAGGGCTCCACCCCACCCACTTGCTCATGTGCATGACAGAAGGTCCTGCAAGCCAGCCCCCTGCTTTCTGAACAATGCCTCCAAGTAGGTATTTGGAAGTATAAAAACAATGGGTTTGGCTCCAGCAGTGATTGTGCTACAAGTTTGGGGCCATTTAATGAGTTGCTAATGTGAAAATAATTTTCTTTTCTGACTTCAGAATGGAAGGAGTAAAGACAGATGGCCCCAAATGCAGGGAAATGCAGCCATAGAATTGGTAATGGCTCTGCCAAGGCTTGAAAGGCAGCTTGTCAGGAAAAGGGGACGTTCCCGCCACTGTCAGGAGGTGACAGAAACCCTCTGACTTTTTCCCTTCTCACCTCTCTGGTTGGGGCATTCCTGCCAACCCTCACCAGACATCATCTGGCTGGTGATTGCTATGGCAAGGGCTAAGCGGCTGTTTCAAGTTGAAATGCATCCTGTAGCGGGAAGGGGAAGGTGTTCCTGGCATATGCTGGAGAATGGCACCTGATTGCTAATCCAGGTACAGGGAGCAGTAGTCGGTGATTGATTGTTTGATCTCAAGTGTCAAAAGAAAAAACTACAACTCTTGAGGGACCACAGGAATAGTGTTAAATGACTGCAAGGAATGTCTGTCTTACAGGGTCTTTTTGTTTTAGATGCTGATTGAAGTTAAGAAGAGACATTTGGCATTTAAATGGGAACTGTCAGTTCTTCTGTCTCCACAAATTCAGCTTTTCTCAGGTCTCTCACACAAACAAAAATTACTAAAAAAATTCCTAGGAAAAAATCTCATCTTTTTATAAATAAATACCACTGAAATCTTAATGCAAGAAAAAAATGAAGTCAATGTAGTTTAGTATTAAAGGTGATGTGTATCCAGATTAATTTGATCCTAATGACTGTGATAACAGATTTGGGAACATTCCGTTTCTATGAGGTGCCAGGTCCTTTCCAGCTATGACTGAGTGAAGCTGCATGATCAATAACTTCTACCATCAGTGTCCTTTTCAGGAGGGTAGCTCTTTTTGGGCTACCTTTCCCTTTAAAACCCAGAGTCTGTGATTTCATAAGTAAGAAATGGTTTCCAGTGCCTGGAATGACCTAGCCTCCTTAGTAAACAAAATGTAAAGTTCTCTTCCTTTTCAAAAAGGAAGCACTCAGTGTTTTCTGAAACATAAGTGCCTTCATGGTGCCTAAAAGGGAGGTGCCCAGAACAGCTGAAGTTCTGGCAAACCCCACTGATGCCAAGGAACATTGAATAAAGCACAGAAAGAAGCTCTGAAATCCGACTTGGAGGTCACAGGAATGTTCACCATTTACCCTTGAAAGTTGCTTTATAAGCTCCAAGCTTTTCCCTCTCACTTTTGTTTACAGAAGCTTTCAGAGAAGAGATGACAAGTCCTAGCTGTAGGAATGGGGCAGTGACGCCTCCATTCCTTCCTGCCACAGACAAGCCCACTCTGACCCAAAAGCCCCATAATTCTACTCACCCTGAACATACAAATGTATTGATGTCTCTCAAACCACATAACATGTATTTCTATTAAAAATATCTGAGTTGTTCCAATAATTCTGTCATTATTATATAAGTTATGAGTATAAAAGTTATTATTATAGGTCTTCCTCATCAGAGAACCTTTCTTCTCAGCCAAGGAGGACCCAGGTAAGCAAAGAAAGGACTGCCTGCACCTCTGATTTTACATACAGTGGTCAGGACCTGAAAAGATGCTTTGGCTGAAGATTGTTAAACTGTTTGAAACAGCTTCTGTTAGCTGCTCAGTATCCTAAAAAGCCATTCACATTATACTCCCTCTGCAGAGATGGGTCTCCGCCTGTGAAAAATCCTGGGAAGCCCTATGCTGGGAGATGGACAGATCACATAGGAGAGTGAGCTCCCATCTGTCCAACCGAAACCATAGTCAGTCAGTGCTGGCGCACTATGGAGGAAAGGCAAAAGGAAGGGAAGAAGAGCAGAGTTGGTTTGGCAGTGCTGGAGACAGGTGAGGAGGAGTTCTGCTCTGCCCTGCACCGGCAAAGATGGAGCCCACGCTGCAGACATGGCCACCTTGGAACAAACCATGGCAAATGTGGCTTACAGATACATCCATCCTATTTTAAGCAGTGGTTATATTTAACTCTGTGACTCTCTTCTGTGCCACCTCCACTTTCAGCAAGGTCTCTAACCCTCTTTGCCCACCCACCAGGTTGCCTACCTAGCTAGGTTTGATCCCCCGCACAAAACCTAATCCACACCTGCTTTGTCTCTCCAAGCCACGGCATGGCACAGCACGCTGCAGCTGACAGCAGCACTGGTGGCAGTGCTCTTAGCAGAGGCTTAACGGCAAATATCTGTCTTGTCAAGCAAGCTTAGTACAAATAATTAGAGAGGCGTAAACTAATCCTGTAAGGCTAGATCGTGGCCAAACCTGGTCTGGGAGCACAGCGTGTAAGAGCAAGAGAGGAGTCTACTTTGCTCCCTGTCTGGATTGGCAGGCTCTGGGGAGAAGTTCAGGGCTTTCTCTGCAAAGCTTCTGGGGGAAACACATTCCCACCCCATTCCCTCCTACCCACTGTGCCAGTAAAATCTTTGCAGCTGTAGACGATTGCAGGGGCATATTCAGCACTTTGCAAAGAAGCATCCCCATTAAAAACCTTTGTGGAGGCAAGAACTTACAATTTGATCTATTGCATGACTAGTTTTTATTCACTAATTCATGAGAATCTCTCTTAACAAAACAAAGTCTTGCAAATCCAAGGCATACAAGCCATGGAAATGCTCCTCATGAATGCAAATATTCCTTAAGCTGGGGAAAGGGGCTGTAGCGTCACCAATTAGACACGTGGAATAGGCACTGAGCAGCAGCCCCCTGTCCTATTAATAGATGAGAGAGCCATGCTTCTGCTCCGGGGGAGCTCGCTTGGTGGAGCTGGTCTCCAGAGAGCCAACGTCTACAAAGCGCTAACATCTGGTGCCCATTATTTCACCAGCTCTGTTGTGATTAGTCCATATGATAAGTCTGGCCGATTGCTTCTGGTAAAGGATTGCTCCACTCCCTCCACCAGCCTCCTTGAGCTGTCACTTCTGGTTTGTGGCCCCTGCTAATTTGCCACTGCAATTTCCAATATTTGCTTAAATCCCATAAGGAAATCTCCCTGCCTTTCAGACAGAAGGGTAGCACTGATAATAAAAAGGGAAGGTTTATCAATTAACTCAAACCGCTCTATTGAAGCAGGATCAAAACCCCTCCTATTTCAATTACATGAGACTCATGAAATGCTCTGGAAAAACTTTTGCTCAGGCAAGTGTTTCATGAGGGAGATGGTGGGATTTACCTACGCTTTAACAAGTTGGAGAAGAGGTTAAAAAAAGAAATCCTCCTGCTTCCCAAAGGCTTTTTCAGCTACTGCGATCGCTGGATTGCGTCCACCTGAAAGGCTGCTCCTCAGAGGTGTAGGAGAGCGATTTGGGGCCTTCAGACAGAAGCTTCCCCATAATTTTTCTATTTCTTTCTCTTTTGTTCCTTTGCCTGTTCATTCCTTCATTCTCTCATTCAGCCTTTCCTTCTTTTCTTCCTTCTTATGTTCTTCAAATGCTAACTGCCACACTCAAACACTTATATTACTGTAGGAAATTTCCGTTACCCCTATTTCACATTAGTGGAGGTAGGCTAAGATGAGTAAATCACTAGCAACCAGAATGGGAATCGCTGGTTTACACAGACTTCTGCCCAAACACGTGAAACTATTCAATAAATGAATTGGATGGCTTTACATATTATGAAGGTTCCTTGAAAAGCTATGAAAGAAGAAACCTCGCACAAATGGGCCAAAATAATCCACAGCTATACAGGGATCAAATTTAAAGTTTTGTAACTGGCATGTAACATTGGTTTTATTAAATAATTTCTGTTCTTTCCCACCTTTTAATTAGTTTCTCTATAATTTCTATACTAAGGAATTTCATTGCAAGGACAGAACTCCACAAGGAGAGCTTCAGAAGTGAATTCAGCTGAAGCATTAGCTTCAGGCAGTGCCTTGTCTTTGCAGCTTTATTACACATATAATACACTTCACTCCTGAAATGTTCAGTTCAGGGCATACGTTTACCATCTTTATGTTCCATCATAAACTCATGCCTTTCAACAGTGGATGATGTTTAAGTGTAAGTCAGATGTCAAATGTGACAACACTCAACGCTATTGTGGAGGTGACAGCACTCTATTTTTCTTCTGCTGAAGTCCTTGCAGTGCTGAGGTGATAAGTGCCATTCAGCTGGAAAAGGAGGCTGAAGTGTTTCCCAAATGAGTCACAAAAGCAGAAGCCACAAATTCAGCAAGCTTTGCACTTTCTTCCTGGACACTTTCAACACACGATTTCAGCTGCACTATCCACATTTCATTAGCTAAGAATTTGACACGTCAGATCCTGTGCTTCACCACCAAGGTTCGTGGCAAAGATGGCATTTCTTTCTAACAGTGCTCTGAGGTAGCAAGGATAATCCCATTTTGTAGATGTAGATACTGAGGTAGAAAAGAGTTAAGTGAAATGACCAACGTCACGTGGAAAGTCACTGTTTGTACTACAGTCTCAGATTTCTCACTCTCTAATCATTATAGTATGCCGATTTTGTGATCAAAATGTGTAGTCTGTCTGAGTGAACATAGCATGTATGTGCACACAGATGTGCACACAGAGATGTGCATACCCATGGATGTACTCACACACGTACACCAGATTCTTGTGATGTTTAGTGGCCACTGAAACTAAAAGAGAAGCTTAACCACAGAGAGTGTCATGTCCCAGACAATGACCCCCAGCAAAACTTGTATTATCCTTAGCTGGTTTTGCCTGGATAACAGGACTCCTCCCCTTGCTCCTAATGACACTCAGCACAAGACAGAGCAGTCTCTTGAGCAGAACCAACACAAGAAATTTTGCTCAAAATCCCTGGTTAAACCTCTCACAAGCCTCTCCCATTTATCATGCTAGAAATTATGACATATAAATAGATACATATGCAAAACTATAGAAGAAACCTGAAATTTAAGCCATATTTAGCTGTGCTCCCTTTACCAGCAAGGCACTTTGCTTTCCTATGTCAGTACAACAACAACTGCTCACAAAAGATTTGATGAAGTCCACCTGATCAGGACAAGGAAATCGATGAATCTTTCTACAATCAACTGAAAGTTGCTTCACAGTCACAAGCCCTGGTTCTCATGAGGGACTGATATCTGTTGGAAAGGCTTCACAGCCAGGCACGCACAGTCCAGGAGGTTCCTGCAAAGCATTGATCATAACTTTTTGACACAGGCTGTCAAGGAGCCAAAGAGGAGAGGTGTGCTGCTGGACCTTGTGCTAACAAACAAAGAAGGACTGGCTGAAGATATGAATGTTGGGACACAGAGCAGCAAGTAGGATTACAACCCTGGACTTCAAGAGAGCTCACTGTGGCCTCTTCAAGAAACTACTTTGAGAATTCCCATGGGTTAGGACTCCAGAATGGAGAGGGGCCCAAGAGAGTTAGTTAATATTCAAGCACCACTTACTCCAAGCTCGAGATTGGGGCACCCCTATGAGTAAAAAATCAAGCAAAAGAGGCAACAGACCTGCATGGATGAGCAAGTTGCTGCTGGAAAAACTCAAATAAAAGAAGGGAGTTTATAGAATATGGGAAAAAGGACTAGCCACCTGGGAAGAGTACAGGAATATTTTCAGGGTATGCAGGGAGAAAAGCTAAGGAACTAAATCTGGCAAGGGATGTCAACAAGAAGGGCTTCTTCAAGTACATCAGTAGCGAAAGGAAGACTAGAGAAAATGTGGGCCCTCTGCTGAATGAGGTGAGTGACCTCGTGATGAAGGATACAGAGAAGGTGATTTTACTGAATGTCTTCTTTGCTTCAGTCTTTACTACTAAAGTCAACCCAGACCCTGGAGCTACGAGAGGAGGTCGGGAGAAAGCAAGACTTTCCCTTGTTTGAGAAGGCTTGGGTGAGAGATCACTCGAAGGTTTCAGTCTCCAACTCATGTTTATAAAGTGTCTTACCAGATTTTACAACATATCCAAACACCTTCATCTTCCTCTGGAAGAGGGCTAGGCATGTGGGCCTCAGGGTCACACAAGGAAAGGCAATGATGGGATATGGTTAATTTGGAGAGGAATAGAAGATGGATGCAGAGGAAGTGGTTATCAGAAAATATAGAAATCTTGCTGTCTGTATTATTCAGGGCTTAAGAAACTGGAGACCTGTATTCATTAAGATAGTCAATCCACAGCACAGCAGAGACCCTCCTGCACCAGAAGATGGGCCCCAGGTTTGTCTGACTCCTCAGTCCTTGGCCTGATGCTAGAGTTAGCCCCTATTGCAGGAACCAGCTGATCACGTTGCACTGTCATTTTCTTCATATGTAAAACACTGACAATAATTGATATTTACATACCTACTGAGAAGTTGTGAAGTGAGTTTACTTTGACAAAAGATATAGACAGAACACTGCAATAAGCTAATGTAATGTCTGAAATTTTTGGCTACAAGAGTGGTCCTTCTTCGTATTGTAATGATACTTTATGTTTCTTCAGAAGTGTTCCTTGCCAGCTTGCAGAAAACCTGCTAGGTCCCTTTAAGAAGCCAGGAGCAGAAGCCTACAGAAGGTCCATTTTACCATTTTACTAGAGTTTGGGCAGCTCTCACCTACTCAGAGCTCAGCTGCACCAGGCTAATTTCCATAAGCATCATGTGGTGTTACAGAAACCACATTTTGCCAAGCTGTCAACTGTACAGCCTTCTCTTTGCTAAACAGACTCCCATTAAAACTGTCTGCACAATTTGTCAGTTAAATGAGGTACAAGAGGGACGCTCTATTTGCCCCTAATTAGCTGTGCAGACTACCTTTGTCTGTTTGATTAAGTATTCACATTATCAATTTTGTTTAATCTGATTCATTTCACACACCTCCCCAGGGACTCAGCCCATACGGTTAACTAATCTCTGATATCATCTCTCATATCAGCCCGCAGTAGTCTCCCATGGCATGCTCTACCCACACACACGCTGCTCACCAGAATCTTTGCTGGGGAAGATTCTTCCTGACCACCACAAACGATGCTGCCTCCCTGGAGCTGAGGATTGATACTTTTAAGAAAAAACAGAAAGAGCCAGGCTTGTGCTCACTAAGCTTCCTGAGCACCTCTGCAATGGTTTTTTTTAGCCTCAGAAGTTTTTCAGCTGCAACCAGCTGACTACAGTGAGATGGGATACGTGTCCTGCACCGGCACACCGCATCCCGCTCCCCATGGCTGCCTGTGGCACAACATGCTCCACTCTTCAGCAGGTCTCTGGTTGTAACAGGAGGCAACACCAGTGTCCTGATTACACAGTGAAATAATGTATAATAATGGGGGATGGACTTTAACCAGGATGACCTGCCCTGTCCAATGTTGTTTAAGAGAGAAAAGGGACAGCAGATATTCAAGATGATCCCTTTGTAAAGTTTGTGAGGTCCTGACTAACTGTGACTTTCAGAGAACACAGCACATTCTAAGAAGCAGAAAGATTCTCCTGAAAAGGCATCAGCCCAAAAGATCCCACTCAAAGCCACTTTTCTAGTTTTGCTTGAGGTACCACTGACAAACCCCTGGGGAGAAGCAGACCGTCCTGGGCAGGGACCAGGCAATGGCTAGGGATGAAGAAGTATTGCCTCATCTTCTATGGATGGGTTGCTTCACCACAGAATTTGATGCCCATCTGTGTGGAAAGTGAGTGCGTTCCCATACATACACCTGACTACACGCGGATGCATGCTTGCATGCATATTGGCTTGAGTGCTACAGAAAATATTTCCAGAAAAAAATTCAAGCCTTCAAAATTTGAGATTTTGTTACAACTGGCTTCTGCTAAAATTTTTCTTAGAAGATGTTGGTCACAGTATTACTACCAGTCACATTTTTGATGAAAATGAAGCTTTCATAATTTTGCAGTGACAATTTTTACCTGAACTAAAGTAAATTTTTGCACCCAGTTAGCACACAATCCCTGCTCCTCTCTCCACATGCCTTTTTGTGTGTTTCAGTGTGGAAGAGTTTGACTTCTAATATTTTTCAGCAGAATTGCAGTTTCCCATTTCTCTGTTTTAAAAGAAGTGTGTGATGCAACTTGGACTTATTTTGGCAGGTCTACTCTCCCTAAGATAATTTTCATGTGCTACTAATATTGCATGCATGGCAAGATCTAAAAGGATGAAGTGATTGACTTAACAGTCAGGAATAATCTTCTTAGGGTCTACCTTTCTCATGGCAGTATATGGAAAAGGCCTTTGCACCCTCTGATCTGGCTTCTGCCCTGTGGTAAACACTGTCGGACAAAATACCGGTAGACAAGCGTTGCTGTCATCGTTATGCTGCCCAGAATTCCCAAGGCTCTATTGACTGTCATTGACATTTGTAAAACAATTTTAAGTGGTAGGTTGCAATATGAAAATCTGTAAAATAACACAGATAGGAAACACAATGTATCACTATACTTAACTGAGTTTTGTTTAGTAGCATAATTCAAAGAAGTTTATTTTACAAATCCCCAGCTGCCTTTGTGAGAGTGGCTTATAGCTGAAAAACTCCTCAAAATACTTTGCAAAATGTCTTTCCTTTTACTGATTTTAACCACCACATAAATTGCTATTTTGAAGAAAGCAAACTTGTTTATGTTTAATGCAAAAAAATAACACCAAGATCAAACCTTGTGAATTACTTAACTGCTCTTCCCACCATTAAACTTCAGTGAACAGATAGAGCTCAGGTATTTAAAACCAACAAAGAACATCTGGCTCTTGGTGCTAGTAAAATGAAATTTAACTTTTTTTCTAATTTGGAAAGAAAAAAACCTCACAAAAATATCTCTTTTTTTTTTTTTTAAATTCCTATTTGTACAGGTCTTTAAAGAAAGAAAACAATTTTTGAGCAATAACTGAAGGAAAAAATGTTATGAAATATAAATTAAAAACCCAATTTGAGAAAATATCCATATTTAGAAGAGCACTATGGTATATACCTGAAGTTAAACGCAGGCATAAATACTGTCTTGAACTGCAATGATATTAAACAAGTATATAGCTGAGTGTGCAAATGGGCCCATGGCAGAAAGTTGAAGAAATGTTATGGTGAAGGAGTCATAGTTAATCTTTCAATTAATATTTAAGCTAGTCCATTCCTAGAATTCACACCAGTAAATCGAGGAAGTAACTATTTCTGCTGTATGTTAGGATTTCCCTGTAGTCATTAAATTCTGTTCTGTGATGCCATTAAGTATCAACTTATGCTTATTGACAGTGCAGTAATTTTTATACCAACCTAATGAATCATTCTGCATAGACAGAGCATTAGTTAAATGTGGCAGTGAGTATAAGAGAGTGTAATTTCACTCCCAGTTGTACCAGTCAACTCAAGAATTACAACCAGTGAGGGAAGAGCTGCTGGTCAGGGGTGTTCAAGGAGTCTGGGCACCAAGAAGGAAGCAGCAAAAACATCTTCAGAGAAGGAAAGAAGATACATGTCCTTACACTGGTGGAGAACTGAGTTTGAAAAGTTAGAAGTTTTAGATAAAGAAAATTGACCTTTTATTCCCTTAACTGTGACCTGCTCTGTGTATACATATGATGCAAGACTTTCAGTTTCCTGAAGACTTACTTAACAGTAGCATAAGCATTGTCTTTATCATCATCAATCAACAGTAGCAATTTTAAAGTAATACTGAGGAGGCTGAAGCACGGTCTACAGACCTTTGGCATTAATGCCATACAAATGCAAGGCTGTGGGTGGATCGATGCAGCAAGGAGAACACATCTCCTGCTTACAGCTTCCTAAACCATTGTCACATCAAGTGACATCTTGGCCTATTGAATCTGAGTATCAATATCTGGCTTTACTATGCATTAAGTTTGGGCTCTGTGCTTAAGTATCTGACTAAAACATATGTTTGCTGTTTTGGTGACTGGAGCAAGAACATCCTCAGACCACCAAACTGGAGATACTGAAATGGGTAGGCATCTATGGCATGGTCAGTCAGTGACAGAGGAAGCAGTCTGGGGCTGTATAATACTAAAAGCCCCAAACTGTCTTGATCCTCATGTTGTTGTCAAATAACGAAAAAATTGGGGGTGCCATGATGAGATTAACTCTGAAGTTTCACTTTTGCAGTTATGTACTTAGACATGTACAGAATCCCCCCCAAGTACTGCCTTCAGATTGCTCAGTGAAATGTGGGACACAAAGCAGAATATTTCCTTAAAAATGCAAAATCAGCCACACAAGCCCTAAAACACACTTTAAAATGATCGAGAATACTAGAACATGTTTTATGATGGTCAAATACTTGGATAATAATAATGCCTATATTCAGAAAATCGCTATAAAACAAAAGTTCTGGAAAGAATTTATATCAGCAGCCTTTTCCATAGAAATGTTTGCAGGATGAGGCTGATGATTTCCTAAACTTCCTTCAAGTTCCTATTCTGCTGCTGCTTTCAGTGGGACAGATGAAAGCAGGGCAAGGTGCAATAGAGCTGTGAACAGGAGGATATCTGTTCAATTACATTATGAGGCTGGACATACACATGGGGAAGAGGCATCAAATTAAACGCTCAGAGCATCATTAGCCATCATCCTATAACTGAGCTGGTGAAAGCAGAGAGTAACACATCTGCACATAATGGAACATGTTCCTTAGACCTAACGCTATCAACAACATTGTCAACTTTTGTTTGCTGCATACAGGGCCAAACCTGGATGAACATGTGGAAGCTGGTTAAAATTTAGCTGCAATAATAACATTAGCATCCTCATTTTTGTAAATAGTGTTATGAATAAAAATGACAAGCAGTTGGCATTTCTGGTTCATGACTCCTCTGCAAAGCATCATTCTTTAGAACTGGTGCTGCTGTCAACCACTTCCTTTGGGGTCTTCTAAGTTTATTTTTTCTTACTGATAACAATATCTATATTTTTTGATGAAAACATGACACTCTATGGAAAAGGTGAACATCTGCTATCCTGGAAATACCTGTAGTCCCTGGCTGGTAAATTGTTAACAATGTGTTATATTGAGACTAATGGGTTTTCAAGAGGTAAATTATCACTATGCTATGCTGTAAAGTACCAATTTTCATTCCAATGATTTTCACAATGGATATTCAAATACATTTATTGCTTTATAAAGCTCTCCAAATTTGTCAGGTCAGGGTACAAGAGTCTGCTAGTTTAATCAGTATAAATTATTCCATCAAATCTGAGACAAAGAGGTTGCAAAAATAGGGTAATTTGACCACTTGATGACTTTTGGGGGGGTTTGGGTCAAATTTTTGGGAGGACAAGAGACAACACACCTGGTTTGCTATGAATCTCATGAATTGTTCTGTTGCTTTTGCTATTTCCAATGAACGGTGGTAACCCCGAGGGAATGCTCTCGTGGTTACTTAGCACAACCAGAGCCTTTCACTGGCATGTCACTGTCTCCGAAACTTTGCCAAAAGTCTGAAGGATCCAATGCCGATCACCAGGTGTCTGACAAGTCTTGGCAAGTTCTCGTAATTAACGTGAGGGTTCTTGCAGAGCTTCTGTGCCTTGTAATGAGTCTGGTCAACATATAAAGCCATGTTGTGAAGTAGATCTCCTCAGTCCCCAAAGGGGCTCCCATTAATATCCTTAGCCCTGCCGAGATCTTCAGCTGGAGACACTCCATCAGAGGGCAAATGCTGCAAGGAATTTCTAATCCCCAGAGGGACACTTGCAGGGATCTGAGGCAGATCTGGTCAAGTTAACATGTTTTGTGAAAAATTGTGGGAAAATTTGTGAAAATTTTGGGAAAAATAAAAAAGACAAACTTAGAGTACAGTTCTAGCAAGCAGGAGATCAAGATATGCTAATTAACACAGCTGCCATCAAGGATGTAATCTAATTTACATACTTGGTACAGAATAAATGCTTCCATATGGCAGAGTACCAGTATTTTTCCTTGACAACTTTATCAAAAAGCTAATGAAATTCCCATGCAAAACCAAACTTTTTCCGGCTTGACTAAAGATAACAAACAGAGTAAAGTAAGTAAGAGAGAAATGCAGAGAAAAAGGATCATGTTCCAGAAAAGCAGATGCTAGAAAGCTAGGAAACTAAGTTTAAAATTTTCAGCTTATGGAGTGTTAGGAAAGCACAGAAATTCACTACAGTATTCCCAAGTTAATTTTAGCTGTTTCCTCACCTTCTTGTCCCAACCAAATCCAAGAGACAGCCTTATGCTTGTTCATCCTGTACACCCGCCAATGCCAATTTGAGGCAGATGCTCAACTGCTCAGGTGCCTGAAAAGAGCCAGATGCTCAGATGTGGTACTACTGGACTTCCTGATGCATGTAAGCCCACAGATCCATCCCTGCCTTCAGAGTCCTGGACTAGTGCATGATTCAATGTGTGTGACAGCAGAGCTCTCCATAGCACAGGAAAACATTACAGACTGCCTCAACAGCCATGTCATCTTCCTGGTGCAGGGCAGCTCCCTTGATCAAATTGGTGACATCCCAAACTCTGTGTATACGTCATATTCAGCTAGAGGGACCAACTCTGTTGACCATGGCAGTTGCTATTGAAGATGGCCTCAATGATGGGCCACACAAAGGACCACACTGCTCTGAAGTGGCTCAATTATTTTTTGAACTGAACAAGAGATTTGTGTTGGAGATGTTTGTCTGACCAATCACAGGCTGGTCATTGAAGTGGCCTCTATGTTATCTATGGACATCAAAGGTCTTAACCTAATCAACTGTGTAACATAAGAGTGAAGATACTGATTCAGGGTAACACTTTTCCCTAAGCATGATGCTTTGTCCACTGTAGCAGAAAGTGGTGGTTTGGGAAGATGTAAACTCATCTGGCCACGTGTGTTCTCCAGCCTTTCAGACACTTATTTCATTTATCCTCCCTTGTACTTCTAGGGGGAAAAATAGAAAATGTTAGTGGTATGATCTGAAAACATCCACAAAGCGAGTTCCGCTCCCATGGACTTTCTCAAGAGGGGATGGCTCCTGCTATGAAGATGCTAGGCTCTGGGGCATTTTCAACAGCCTTTTCTTTTTGGATCTTTGCCTGAAGCAGGGCTGTCTGAGAAATGACTATTCGTTGTGTAATGCCCTCCACTTTGGTCCTAAAAAAGAAGAAGTTGCAGATATTGGGCACGTCTACCATTAAATTACAGATAGTCTATCTCTAAGTGGTCAAGGATATGAACATCACATACATATGACCAATAGTCACACAAACAGAATAATGTACCTAGGCAAACCAAATACAGGACTAAATGACCTAGCAGGTAGTAGAGTAAGATGAGCTGGGTTTGGGCATACCCATGTAAGGAGTCAGTCAACCGTTCTTAGCCAGTTTCTAGACAGCTTCCCAACAAAATTGTGGTGAAGAATATTTATACATGTGCTTAACTTTAGATATTTGTGTTGTCTTACTGAGGCTGCATGCTTGAACACATTGCTGGATGCAAGCCAGGGCACAAGGCACCTACTGAGGGTCAGGCTTAGTCTAGTCATTGTTCTCCTCTTTTACTCATTCGTATCAGTAGTGAAACATGCATTTCCATGATTCTCATTGGGCATCTAAGTTAAGGTCTCATTGTATTATCAGGCAGATGGCCTTACCTCAGCTAAGTTCTGTCTCTGTTTTTCTTGGAAAAAACTTTGTAGCCAGAGGAGAAGAACAGAAACAGACTTCTTCATATATGAAAAATCAAAATACAAATCCACTTCTGAAACTCAGTGAATACAGAAAATTGTTGCATAGTTATAGATTTTATGCAACGGGACCATGATTGTAGGTTCTACCTTCAATAATCTTTTGCCGAAGTAGTTGAAATTTAATTACAATCCTGATTCCAGCTAAGCAAAATTTTTGCCTTTTTGTTCTGGGTGGTTGCTGTCATTGGTGGTGTGCAGTTAATGTGTGAATTTGGTTTTGTTTTTTAATATTCCAGCAATCAGCTCAAAATGTTCATTGAAAAACAAAATTGGCACTGGTAGAATTGGATTTGCGGGGAGGTACCAATCTTAATGAAATCCAATTACTGCAACGTGTCATTTCTAGAAGACTGAGAGGTTTTATTTCAGCAAGGTCCAAGCTCTTAATTTTGACTGTTAACTATTGCCTTATTTAGTACTTTTGATTTTTAACATGAGTTCAGCGACAGAAATAAGGAAGTTGAAGCTAGGCAATTCAGTCTTTTTTAGGATATTTCATTCCAGGTGGATCATTCTGATTTTTTCCAAAGCAGTTATAATTTCTCTTTTGCAGGACTTCAATTTTTATTTAATCTACCTTTCTCTCACAGAGGGTACATTTAGGACGAAAATGAGTTTTTCAATGTTCAAAACTCTTTGTGAAAAGGAAATTCTAAAACTGGATTTTCTCTAAATCTCTTCTGGCAGCAAAGAACTGGAGCAGCAAAGTTACCATTTGTAATAACTTGCACCAATACAACTTGTTTTTCCTCTGACCAATGCAGGATTTTTGTTACATAGGATTGATACATACCTCAGCTACCTGGGATATGTGAAAGCTGAAGACCTGGGAATACAGCCAGTGGCAGACCTCTTTGACGGTGGTGCCACCCAGTCATGAGTAACATGCATCCCCTCGGTCAAGCAGATGAGGTACCTGGAGGGGACCCTTGTCCTGGCCAAGCCAGGTGGAAAGTGAGACCATCCGAGCTTACCAGCCCAGATCCTGCTTGGGTTTTTAAATAGAAATCGCTCCAGAGGCAGGAGATCTTGAGATAGCCACTATGGAGACCTTTGGGCTCTGCTGCACAGACTAATATTTATTTCTGTTGAAATCATTAGTTTGGAGTTGCAGCTCTGTGTTCTTGAAATTCGGGCATGCACCGACAAGGTAACAACTGCTGTTACAAGCTGCTGCAAAGCTTCCAAAATTGTTTCCTATCTCAGGTGGTGGGGACAGAAGTATTTGGTCTCCTTCACTGTTGTCTCCTGTTTCTCCTGTCCCTCCTGTTCCCTGCTGCCAGGGCAAGGCTGCTGTCATGGCAGAGGCAGGGCTGGCTGCCTGCCTTCTCCCTGTGTTTGTGAAGCCAGCAGCAAACCTGGCTGGTGTGCCGGGACCTTTAGCCAGTGGAAGGCTTTTTCCTGCTACGGGGCAATGTCACTAAAGGTCATCTCCTTCTGGTTGCTAAAGCTGGCCAAGAGAAATCTAAACTGAGCTTGGGAAATGCAATGTAAAATTCTGAGTGAGCCATGTTCATATCTCCATCTTTCACCAGAGTTCAACATTCGTTGCTGTAAAGGCAATTTCTCCTCTGTAGTCACCGCTAGCTGCCTCAAACCAGAGCTGAAGAAACATCATCTGGGCCAGCACAGCCCTTGTTTCTTTCATATCCCCCTTGTCAACAGTTTGAAAGTGAGATGGCTAATTTTGTGCCTGACAAGAAAGGACAGATCATTTTCTCAGATGCTGCTATCAGCAGAGTCAGTGCTGGTACACTCTCCGAGGGAGTCCCCAAACTACAGGTTACTGGCAGGCAGACAAACGCTCGCTGACAGCCATTTGTGACCAACTATGAAACACCATCTGCTGTAGTTGGAGGGAAGGAACATATCCAGCAAGTGATACCACTGTGAGAAATGATTTTGTATGTTGACACACAGCAGTCTTTAGATAGCCCCAAAGAATAAACCTACTCTGTTTTTCCAGACTTGTGTAAGGGGGAAAGAAACATTTTCTCTTGCTGGGGGTCCATGGGTGAGACTTCCTGGGTCTGTTTGTACCAGAGCCAGAAAAATAAAGGGTTTAGTATGTCCATATTAACAGGTGTGCTAAATACAACCATGAACTGAGCCAAATGTGTCTTTAGCAATGTCCTGATAGGGGGGTGAAGCATCCGCTGCAGTTTGAATCTGCCACTGACTTTGGGCAAGACTCATCACTCCTTTTTTGAACTGTTTCTCTGTTTTGAGGAACAGCAATAACGTTTTTCTTCAGGACAGTGTTGCAAGGACTAACTAGTGTTTGTTCAAACCCTTTGAAATCCTTTGAGAAAGGGGATAAATGTTTTTTATTAAAGTTCAGAGGTGGGTGTATGCTATTAAGCAGACAACCATAAAGCCTTTACCCTCAATATATGAAAAAAAAACCACAACACATTTTCAGGCTTACAAAGGCATTCTTAAAGGATTAAGGTAATTTAAGTGACTCAAGTGCAAAAAGGTACCCAAGTGTATCCAAAATGCTGTCCAAAAACAAAAGGCTCCCCTTTGTAACCACTGAAGGCAGCAGATCCCAAAAGTTTTCAGGAGAAGGGATGCTCAGCTCCCTCACAGGGGGGAAGGAATCTTACTTGCTCATTAACGTAAATAAGGCATGCAGCCAAAGACATATGCCAGCTCCTCTCTCCCTGGTCAGAGAACGAGGCTTTCATTTTTAAGAGTCTTAATAGTCCTGTGTCTCATGATTAAGTAATGAGAGCTGGAATCCAGAGTATCTGACGTTCAGCTGATCTTGCATTATCCTTGTAGGGCCTGGCAGACTATAAACCAAAATACTTTCAAGCAAAATATGAAAATGAAAAATAAAAATACACCTTAAAACTGCAGTTCAATCTTGAAACAGAGTAATATCACATTATCATGGCAGATTATCACCTTATTTCTTTGAATTCTAACAATTTTTTAAAACTGATACATATGTAGATGCATCTGTATTTTTATATGGGGTTTTGTATGTATGTATACATACATACATACATGTATATGTTTCATATCACTTCTTTCTGATCTGGCCTGCAGTTCTGTGAAATTGCAGTGATGTTTGTCATCAAAGACTTGCAAGGATTATATGTTGTTTCGCTGTAGAAAGCTTTTCTGGAGGTTAATATTGGATGTCTGGATTCAGACTCTTTATGCCCATATATATGACATAATATCGGCTATGGGAGAGCTTGATGCAGACCTTGTTGAAATAAAAAACACATGACTGTTGAACAGGGACAGAAGGGTTTGGGCTTCACTCTGTCTCGGGGCTGAACCCCTGAGGTAGCCTGTGGAAGCCCACATCCTGCACACTCCCACGGCAGACAGGAAGAGGGACCAGGAAAGGAGCTGCAGAGGGTGCTGTGGAGGGGGGGCAAACCCACCTCCAGGGTGCAGTGGGCAAGACGGCGGGAGCACGGCCAGCCAGCAAAGGGGGATGGAGAAAGGGATAGACAGGGGCTCACAGGAAGCCTTATTTATGATTTAAATACCCTGTCGCTAGTGCGATATGAAAACCAAATCTAAACATTTGTCTGTAGAATCAGGTGATGACTGGCCCTCTCCTGTCTCAAGGGGGGCAGGAAAATGGTCCATGCACCTGCCACCTAATTCAGTTTAAAACCTGACACATTTACCAAGAGTGGGCTGGCATAATGAACTTCATTCATGCTGTCAGTGGAGTCAATAACTTATCCCCAACTGCTTTTGTCTCCCTGGCGGCAGTGCCTCTGATCGGGCTGAGGTACTTATTCAAGTAAAATTTATTTTCAATTGCAGGCCATAATACTACTGGCACAAGCCTTGCTTTGACAGAAGCTTTTGCTCAAGGCTAAACTATTGTTAAAGTTTGTGCCCATTGTCTAGGTTCTTTGATCTGTCAAAGCTGCTTAACAAGCTGGTTAAAAACTGTTTCAGATAACAGGTGTGTCCTTTGAGGATGCAGGGCCATTTTTCAACTTCTTTAAAAGACTAGTCCAGTAGTTGACTAAAATTTACATGCTGGTTGGTGGTGATATATGTAAAGCACTTTTAAAGCAAGAAATTCGATTTAGGGGTTTATTTCCCTGAACTTCCTTGTGGATTGTTGTTGGTTTTGTTTTGTGGTGTTTTGTTGTTTTTTTTTCTGAGGCAGCAAAAAGATTTATGAGGTGTTTCTCTGGGACCTTGGAAGTATTTAGTGGAAAGATGATAGAGATGTTAAATCTACCTGAGGCATTGCAACAGTGCCCAGTTACAATAAAACAGTGGCTGGAGCAGCAAGCACCAGCGAACGTGGACAGGAGAAATCTTGTGATAGAGAGGAGCAGAAGTGAGGCTGCATGGGGCAGACTCTGCTGGGGCTGACTCAGGGTGAGGGGGACCTGCTGCCACAGTCTGTGCCCCCCACTCCAAACCTGCCCCAGTGCAACTGTGCCACCTCAGCTCACCCCCGCCCCTCCAGCTGGGTCCTCGATCTGGTACCAGCTCCAAGAGTCTGCAGCATGGATAGTATGTACAGGACCTGTTCTTGTTACCTAGAAAACCCAATTCCTGGGAGAAGATCCCCGTCATAGCTTGGGTCCCCACTGTATAAGCCAGGCCATTCATGCATGGCCAATGGCCTGAACAAAATTTCCTTTCAATGGTCCATATGTCAGCTATATTCTTCAGGACGTGTGAAAAATGGTTCCTCCCCTTCACATATGTTTTAAAACACTACTGAGATCCTGAGGGATTTAACCAATTTTAACCCAACTTAATTTGCTGTTTTTTTTCTTGAAAATCCTCATCAAAAACAGACAAGTGTTGTCCACGGTCATGCTGAAATGCACAGAGTTTGGAGAAAAGGGGAAGGGAATCTCACTGTATGTTCACTGTGTGTCTCGAGGAGTGTGTGGAAGGAAGGGATGATGAGCATCTTCAGTGGTGTTTTTCCCCCCTCTCCAGATCAATACCACCTATTTGTAAAACTACTGGTACTGGGATTTTGGTCCACACCAATAATTTCTGTGCCTTTCCAAGTTCCAGTCGACCAGATAAACTCGGTAGCTCATAGCTTCCAAATCTGTGCATACCTGCAAAGCCCTGCCAAAGGTCAAGGAGTGAATTGGTGTCAGTGATGTGATTAGAGGTGTCTTGATCCCGTACACCCTCATATTGCTGACTTCAGGCTGCTGCACAGGTACCCCAACTTCAAGCACAGAGGTAGAGGGTGCAGAGCCCCTGGGAGGTTCATTTGCAGCTGTGGCCAGGCAGCTTTGGTTGTACAGCACCTCAAGTATCTCTGTGGCCAGTCACTGCGGTCCCCAATGCTGGTGGGCTGCAAGTTCTCCACAGGAGTGAGCTGAGCAGGGGAGGGGGTGGACCGACAGCCCCCTTGCAGGCAGTTCTGCAGCCTGGGAGGGGCATGAATAAAAAAGTGATGTTTAGGAATCATCTGCCTATCTTCAACTTGCAGAAATGAGCACCTTCAGCCAGTGAGTGAAAAACCATCTTCAACAGAAAAAATAGAGCTGGAAGTTCCCCTCAGACAGCAGAAAAGCGCTGACACTTGTTTTCATCCTTCCCCTGAGCTGAGCCCAGCAGCTCCCCTTGCTGGAGAAGCTCGCATGCCTTGAGAGCCGACCATGATAAAATTAAGTAACTTTGCTTAAAAAGTGAGCCTGCTTGCTAGGCATATTTTCCTCAAACAATCCCATCTGTACCGAAAATCTGTCATCAGCTTGTTAGTTCAAGGCAGCTGGGGAATAAAACAAGCACTTTGTCAAATATAGTAGTTTTGTGAATGTCCCTGAACCAAATCAGGAATTGAAGTGAAAAACAAAGCTTTTCTAACACGACTCAGCTATGCTCACCATTAGGATCATTACAACTGTTCAGAGATCACTTTGACATAAGTCTGTGTCATCAATTAGCTCCAGAGCTATGCTTAGAGCAATTAATTTTCAGCATTCAGATATAGCCGGAAAGATACAAGATCGAGGACAAATTCCTATTACAAAGCTACAGCTCCACTACCGGTCTCTATGCAAAGCTGTCTGTGGCTTTACTGGATGAAACACCACCCTACTACATTACCTACAGCACGTTTCAAGCACCCCAGTGACTGAGGCCATGTCTAAGGGCATGTTAAATGTCTCAATGAACATATAAACCTGTTATTTATCAGACATACTAAGACAGGTTTTCACCTTCTCTACAATCTAGATTAAAAAACATTCACTTCTCTGTGCGAAGAAGGCCAAAATACTTCTTGCTCAGCTGAAGGGGATGTAGAGAAATCTACTTTTCTCACTTCTTCTCAGAATTTTCCTGGTGTAAATTATTAAATGTAGTTGGTTTTTAAAGTTGATTTTCCCTTACCTTTTGCAATCAATGTGATATCTTTAATGCTGTGCTGAAACATAGAATAAGGGCCTATATTATGGTGTCTCCAGTCACAAAAGAGTATCACAGTTGGGAATAAGGGGGATTGAATAACAGCATTGGGGGAAAATATAAAAATTATATATAAGGTAGTCCAAGGACTCTAAACCACTTTAACATTATAAACCCCTTTAATATCATCATATGATAGTGAGCTGTGAAGTAAAATAAGAAAATGATGTGAAGCAGGGGATGTCAAATAAGGCCACCAGATTATTATAGGAGGGTATCCATAGCTAGTATTTGTCACTAGCTGTTATTTATGTTGCACATGATTCAACAGATGGTCAGGCAGATGCAATGGCAAGGTGAGACAACCACAGCAGTGAAGGCTGGAATGGAAGATGCTGCAGCTGGAGAAAGAGGGCTGTGCATGGAGAGAGATAGATGAAGCAGGCCACCAAGTGAGGGAATGAGCAGGAGATGTTCAAGCAATTGAACCTGACAAATCCCAAGAAAGGGTCAGGTGCTGAATGTGGGGCCCTGCAAGATGTGAGATACCAGGATCTTCATGGGGGCACGCCAGGTAAAGGAGTCTGTCCCACTGCCCTGACAATATGAATAATAGAGAAGGAGCAGAAATGTTGATATTAGATTTACAGGAGGACTGTCCTTCTACTGTATTGCTGGAAACAGAGTTAACCCCAGAGAGCTCATGTACAATCCACATGGGCAGAAATGAAGAAACGATCAGTGCCAATATGACTCAGGGTATTTAGTTAGTGCTGGCTTTACCTATATACAGGACTTTGAGCAGAAGGCTTGGGCACAAAGACACTGGAAAGAAGTGTTGTGGTTCTAAAGCACAGATGGAGCGCTGCCAAACTCATGAAATGCACTAATGGGAGGAAAAAAAACACTGCAACTTTTTGAGAAAACATCAAAACGGGAAAAGTAATGTTTTCTCTTTGGACCATAACTTTGCTTTGTGCACTTGAAATAGGATGAAACAACTGAAGGATGGGCACTAAGTGCAGCTTGCCTGGTCTCAGCAGTTGGAAAGAAGAGTGGACTGGCCTCAGGGGAAAGCCCTAATATTTGCATTCAACCCATGACTAGAATTAGTTCCCCCACAAGCTATATGATCCTTACAAAGCAGAAGGCAAAAGCCTTGTGCTTGCCCCAACTCCTTACAAATTCAGGAGTGGAAAAAGCGAGAGGTAATATCATGGGTACATGAGTCTTGGTGGAGATACGACAATTGATGAGGAAGGTCTGTCTCCAGACATCTGATGAATTCTGATACTGAGGACTACTTTATGTCTATGTGTCATATCTATGAACTGAAAAAGACCCTGTGGAATGTGGCACCTCACTGCCTTGGGCATCTTTTGCCCCATGTTGACATTAAACCTACAGAAGATGGAAGAAGGATTTTTTGCACATGGCACAAAAGTAGAAATAGACATTCTTTACAGTTTCATAGTTCAATAGACTGATCTTGCACAACTGGGCGAAGCTAAGCAGGGAAAACCAAAGAGGAATGGAAAGAAATCAACTATTTGGAGACTTTCATCAGTCCATAATTCTGATAAATGTCTCACTTTACACAGGAAATGTATCCTCCTTGTAATCTACAAAGACAGACAGGAGATGGCAACAAGGGCAAAACCTGGTGTAAGAGAGAGAAAGACTTTGAGACTACATCTATACAAAACATGCCTGTGACAGTTTTCTAGCTCTGAAGACAACTGGCACAGACTGACATGTGTCCACATTATTAAATTATTGCTTTCCAGGTAGTGTGGCTGAATACAAATTGCCTGCTGGGATTGGACTTTGGCCTGGGCAATGTCCAGGAGAGAGATGGTGGTCCGGAGCCCAACCATGCCAGGAACCATTGTAACAATATGACTCTATAAATAATTGAGCTCCGGTGTCTGAGAACATTATGTGGAAATGTTAAATTTGCCAGGAGAGATTAAGTCTATGATCCTAGCCTGGAATGGAAATCTTGAACATCTTATAGCACCCTGAAAAGTGGATACAAAGTCCAGACCAAGATGTATCTTCCAGTTTACACTACAGTTTGGCTCAGTAAGATGTGTCATCCATTAAAGGTGATTGACAAGTCATTTCCATGACACTTCATGAATAAATAAGGACGTGTGGAAGTATCATGATATGTACAGGTACATGCTGTGGGTTATGAAGCAATGGATGCCACAGGTCATGTGTATGCAAAATTCTGGGCATCTTCTGAAAATTAAAAGCCCCGAAGACTTGGTATGACAACTGACTGAGTATACAGTCTTCCCATACATCTGACAATCCATCTCTGTAAGTCATATAAAGAAAAGGTCATATCCTGGCAGAAGTAATAGAGGATATGAGATAGTGGGGGTATACATCTCCATCTCTAGAAAGGGAAAAGGGACTGTGATGGAGAGCCTAGGGAATACAAAACCACGAAAGAAAGAGCCTGAAGATTTGGAAAGTCTGTGCTCGAGTGCTTTTACAGAGCATACCTCAGTCTGCTTCAAAACTGAACACTGTTGAACCTCTCAAAAGTACTCAACGAGAAAGACAGACAGGTGTATGCACTGCTTACAGGTACAGTCTCAAGGCCACGAGGGTCAGTCAGATCAGAGAACTGTGCAGTCTGTGAATTGGCAAGTGTGGGCTGGAGTCTGGTCAGAAAGCACTCTCCAAAGCATATGGAGCCCCTCAAACCAAATCATACCGGGACGCTGGCCAGGTTGCAGCCACCTCAAGAGACCATGGTCACAGTACTCATTTTGAGGAAGACATTGAGGGAAGGAGAGACAGGAGAGGCAATACACATCAGGCTCATAAGTAGTCTGCAGACCATACCTGCAGAGCAGCAGGATCACAGCTAGACTGCCCATGGACACCAAATGGCTGCTCCACAACAGCTGCTCTAGGATATTCCCAGAGTGGGGGAGCAAAGACAGCATGGATGTGTTGAGATTTGAGTGACAGAGAAATTACTGCATGCACCCCCCATGGAAATGAAGCCTTCAGACCCAGCTGATTTTGATCCTTTACCAATTCCTGTGACTCAGAGGTGTTCAGACACCATTAGTGATCTGGCCCTTTGCATGGAAAATTAGAGTAAACACAAGACTTCCATGGGGTCTAGCCCTGGCATGTCTGTTTCCAATGTATCTGTAGCCCATTACAAGTATTCACACTTATGTGCTGTGGTGAAGTGTCCAAACTCACCATTTCTCAGTGTGCTCAAGCCAGTCGTCATCACACCAATGCTCACCACGGCTGGGACTACTTTCTGTTGCTGTACCTTGCACTTTTGGAAGGAAAGACAAGTACTGAAGCTTGGGATAGAATCTCTCTCAGTAGATGTTTCAAGCTGTCTTTCCCCTAACGGCTGGAAACTCCCTTGCTGTGCAAAGGTCTGACAGCAAAGGCCACCAAATGCACCGTGGCCAATTACTTTGCGAAGACTGAGGTAGGGAAGCACAAGGGACAAATTGCATTTTTAGTTGTCTACTTCCTACATTACACTCAGCAAATCTTTGTTTATCACAAAAAGAACCCTCTGTGAACAGAACGTTTTCTGTGGTCACTTTATTATTGCTCTTCCTCTGACCCCATGGATGGGGACTTGTGACTTCCTCAGGGCAAAGGTCAGATTTCGTAAAAATAAGTTTTTATTAGTCATGAAACGTTTCTCTGCTTTTAAAAAAATACAAATAAAGTCTCATGTTTTTCAGACAGCCACCTAAAGGTTTGTAGCTGAAACATATCAAAGTAGCACCTGGTGCATGACTGCCACAGCCACTGGTTTGAAACCAATAAAAATAAAAGAGAAATATCAAAACCCACCAAACAAACAAAAAAACAACAAAAAGTGAGTTTGCAGAAAGATCATTTAGTGTTGTGAAAAACAGAATCTGTTTTTTATTACAAAAGCAAGAACTTCCCTTTAGTGAATAATTTGTAAAACATCTTTAGATGGTGTGACCAAAGCACCACCGCATCCTCATGTCCACCCCTGACATGGGACAGGCTTCTTTGGAGCTGACATATGCATCCAAAGACAATAACTCCTTCGCTGCCCTGTTCCAGGGTTGGCTGGCCTGGATTTAAAGCTGCCTTTGAAAACATTGCATATGATGATATAGAAATAAAAGGAAGCTCCTTTTGAAGAACTACCTGTTCTGTATTATAACTGAATGTCTGTGCGATGAAGTCCTATACACTGATATTTAAGCACTGATAAACACCTCTCTCATCTTGCCTGTCTAGATGACAGCTGAGGGGGATATCATACTACTAGCTGCTGCTCCTGTTCCTACCTGCTGTAACCAGGAGCTTATGTGGTCTGATTCTGCTGTACCATTATCTCTGCCTTAAAATTTGAGTCCTATCTGCTTTTACTAGCTTGCAAGACATCAGGACCAGGCCCTGTGCAAATCTCTTTTATTGTTGACTCTCTACACGTTTTACAAGGAATCCATTAGGTTTTGATTTTCAGGTCTCCACAAATCACCTTCATCATAAATACTAAAATTACTGCATCGCTTGTAGTTTTTGTCTTGGCCATCTGGCCCGGCCTGATGCTGTTCTGCCAGGTAACTTTCAAGATGTTCTTGGCAACAGCAACAACACTTTGGGGGAACACAAACAAACCTAAAAAGATTGAATTAAAATATTGATTTGTGGTCTTCTACTAGGGCTGCATAAAACCCCACCCTAAACCCACAGCAGCTTCAGGAGACTTGAGGGAACTGAGTACAGATTTTGGTCAAACAGACTCAACAGATGATACTAATTTTTAAGGAGTTTTGCTCTTCAGCCCAACTTCACTGTTCTGCAGCTGCACTGTTCTTACGTAGGTGCTTACTTCAATGTAATGTCAAGCAAAATGGCTTTGTTACAACTTCAGTAGAGGGAAATACAGGTCAGGAGAAGGAGGACTGGTGGGGATAAGCAAGCTGAAGGCACTTCCATTCGCTCTTCTAGTGTCTTCAGTTCAATGTTTCCTCCTCAGCAGTTGTTGGATACACAAAAGGTAGCACACCTACAGCTACAGCTCCATCAAAAACTATCATCTGCCTGATGTGGTGCAAGATTAGTAATTCCCCTTTGTTTTATTGTTTGACCCTAGAACCTTTCATGGTTCTAAACAACCTGATTACCTGAAAAATTAAAGAACATAAAATGATCAACAATTAAGGCTCAGTTCAGACACCTAACTGTAGGTATTTACTGCCACTGAGATGACCTAGGATATCTCATCTGGCCTCTCCTGCTGGTCCAGAAGAACATGAGTGTTCAGCATGTCCTAGGTCGTATTTTGGCAGCACAGTATGCTTGTCTCAAGGCATTTCTAATGGCAGTGGATGAAAAGCAACAAACTCAAGTGCTTTGATTTCACAGAGGAAGTCTGGTGAGATCTGCCTGCTGACATTTAGTATTTAGCTTGTACTTAGCTTCTAGCTTGCTGTCATCATTTCAGACCTGAGAGTGGGTTTGTGTGGCTCCAAAGTGCCAATTTTCCCGAACAATAATGCTGCATCTAGCAAAGGATATTTCCCCTCTCAACCTTGCCCCTTTGCTTTCCCTGGCCACAGCACGATGTCATCTTGTGATAGCTCTTTCCAGCTCAAATCCATGCCCACCTGCATCTGCAGGAGGGAAAATGAGGCTGCAAAGAATAAAAACCCCAACATTTGGATAGGACCAAGTGGGAAAATACAAAAGAAAGTCAGAGGGAGACAGAGCAGGACACACAGGTTTTAAGAGACACAAGTCTGTGACAAAGCCCTTATGAGTTTGGCTTGGAGAGCAGGGTCCCAACCAGGACAACCCCACACCAGAGCGGGGCAGGCAGTGGTGAGTGGACCTGGAAGAGAGTGGCTAAGCCTATTAAAAAAATTACTCCTTTTTTTTTTCTTTTTTTTTCTTTTTTTTTTTTTTTCCCTCTGCAGCTTCGAAGAAAAATGGTTTGCTCATTTGGTAATAACTGATGGGGACCGTGAATTACTGAGTTAGCCCCGAGCCTTGTGTTTATCTCCACGCCAATAAATCTCTAAACTGAAGCAATGAAGCTAAGTACTGCTGCTATTTCTGCATTTTATTTCCTTATTAATCAAAACATGAGACCACTCCCGCCTTCTCCCTGGCCCCGTGTAGTTGGGGAAGAGGTGCCCGCCCCGTGAGGGGACCATGCGGTTTGGACTTGTCAGATGGAGGATCCGGTGGGATGGGAGGGAGGGGATCGAAAGAAACCCCACAACCGAGAGAGCAAAATCAAGCTCCCAGGGTCTGGGGGATTGATGTCAAGTTTGTGGCGGACTCCTGGAGGTGAGGGCAGTGGGAGTCCTCCCCCATGGCAACTGGGAAGCTCTGGGAAGGGAGAGGAAGTTGCTTCCCCCTGGGACTAAGAGCAGCACCCTCCATCCTCACCTCCCCGGTCATGCCGGGACCTGGCGGAGAGTAAGTGATGCACAGCTGTAAACTAACGAGGTCCATGCACGTCGGGTAGATTTACATTTACATTTACATTTATGTGTGCCCACGTGTACGTATTTTATATATGTGTTCGCAGACAGTACTTCATTTTGTGGTGAAAAATAAACCAATTTCCTGATACTGCCGAGCTCCCGTGCATCCCGGGAGGAGCAGCCCGAGCCGAGCGGCCCCGGTCCAGGACGCTCCGCTGCGTCCTGCCCGTCCCGTCGGGCACAGACGAACCCAGGGGGCGGGCGCTGCCAGGCTCTGCCACCATCGAGTCTTTCCCGCTTTCCTATATCTACCCCCCAACCCCCCCCCCCCCTTTTTTTTCTGCCTCCTTCTAATTTTTTTTATTTTCTTTAACTTTTTTTGTATTTGCCAGGTGTGTTTGTGGAGGGAAACCCTCCCAAAGAAAACTCCATCGTTCCCCTTTCTCTCCCCATGGGCAGCTTCTCCAGAAGTTGTTCATCCCCGCCCCCCCACCT
>VZRW01011122.1:0-22853 GCA_013398125.1 Aegotheles bennettii
GTGCTGTCCTTCCCTCCATCGTCTGGACACTTGTGTGTATATACACATATATAAGTACCTCTCCTGTTTTATCCTTAAGCTCTTTAAAGCCTAATCAGGATAATCTGACATACTGAAATTTTTACCTGGAAATCTCTTAGGTGACCATGAAGCTGAAACATGCAGACAAAAGAGGAGCTGGCAGTGAAGGATCAATACACAAGACAAACATGCCTTGGAAATGGATATCGATTCCATTAAAGAAGCATGCTGCAAGTGAAAACCAAAAGTCTTTTTTCCTGTTGCCTGTGGATTATTATGAATAAGTTTTCTGGAAAAAAAAGCCCAACAGTTAAGCCTCAAGGCAGATAAGAGTGACTGCTGCTCTTGCCATGGTTGTGATGGATGCGAGCTGGTAGCAGCTGAATAGAGAGGCACAACTGAGTGAGTTGTGGAGGATTTTTGGCATGTATGTGCAGCTGTGTATTTTTCTATGACCCCGCTCTGATAATGAAGTATCCTATTATGGGCAGAGAGCACACCATTCCCCAACTGCTTACCAGGCAGCTTTGAAGCTGAGGAGAATCCCGAGCCCAGTGACAGGGTCAGTGGAGAGGTTTGGCTCAAAGTGGGGACAGATGAAGATGGGGCACATGTCATATCTCTTCCTCACACCTCTGCACCTGCGCCTCTGGCACAGACACAGGCATTGCAAGGTGTCTGGCTGAAACCATCAGGACCCATCTGCTGCAAACCAAAGAAAAGGCATTTCATTTGCCCACAGGCTTTTCTGTCCACGTTTGAAGATCTGCTGACAGCCCAGGCAGGGATGAAAGCCATTTCTCAGCTCAGTTACGAGGGCTTCGCAATGCACAAGCACTCAGTATTATTTCAAAATGTTATTTGAAGATGAAAGAAAAAGGGGTTATATTACAAATTAGAAAACATTTTTACAACTATCTGTATGTTTATGTGTATATATAAGTATATACACGTGTGTTTGTATGCAAATTTAAATAGTTGTACATATTTGACATCTCTGCCTTAATTGGAGGTGACAAAGAAAGCTTCCAGTACACCAGCCAGCTGAATGAGACTAACATAATAGTCCAAATTACTTTTCAAAGCTTTCCTCTCTGTGTCTCGGTACACCCCACTGGATGGAGTCACTACCAAGTTACCTGATCAGGTACTTCTTCCTATGGAAAAAATTATTGGATCCTATCATGCTTCTCTTCCAGAACATCATGTCATATTATCATCTCAGCGTCTGTTGCACAAGTGTCTGTTGAGACAATTTAAAGGAATATATGAAATTATGAAGTAATACATTCATTTAAAAATGAAGAAAGCAATTTTTCCCTTTTTTCATTAAGACCAAGAAAGAACAACGTAAAATAAAGCTTACAATAATTTGAAAGGTGTCTTGAAGTCAACAGGATACTGGGTAATTCTTGCAATCTTATTAGAAGAAAAACCAAGGAATCAACAACAAAACCCATAAATATTTTTTGGTTATATATGTATATATTTCCAAGCATTTTGCCTATCTTTAAAGGCAGGCAGACAGGTACACCTGAAAATGGGAAATTTATGTGTATGTTACATTTAAAAGCCCACACACATGGGGCAAAACCCAGAGATTCCTTAAAAGAGAGAAAAAACAGGTGCTGGATCTTTCAGGTGAAGTTCCAGCTGTCACCATCCAGCTCTGGAGATGGGGCAGCTCCTGTTCCTGTCTGCTGAGGGACAGGGCCCAGCATGCAGGAAGGGTCGATGCAAATGCATACTATATCCAGGAATCCAGGAAGAAACAATTAGAGACCTACTGCTCCACTTAGGCATACAGAAGTCTATGGGGCCAGCCAGATTCCATCCAAGAGTACTGAGGGATCTGGCAAAGGATCTGGCCAAGTCACTCTTATTTTTCAGTGGTCCTGGTTAAGTGGGCAGATCCCAGAGGGTTGCAGACCAGCAAATGTCACACCCATTTACAAGAAGGGTAGGAAGGAGGATCTGGAAAACTACAGGCCTGTCAGCCTGACCTATGTGCCAGGGAAGGTTATGGAGCAGATCATCTTGAGTGTGATCATGCACCATGTGCACCATGTGCAACTGTGGGATCAGGCCCAGTCAGCATGGGTTTACAAAGGGTAGGTCCTGTCTGACTAACCTGATCTCCTTCTATGACTAAGTGACCCGCCTGGTAGATGAGAGGAAGGCTGTAGACATCATCTATCTGGACTGCAGTAAAGCATTTTATACCATTTCCCACAACATTCTCCTGAAGAAATTCACTGCTTATGGCCTGAATGAGAGTACCCTTCACAGGGTCCAAAACTGGTTGGATGGTTGAACACAAAGAGTGGTGGTAAATGGGGTCACATCCAATTGGAGACCAGTCACCAACGGTGTCCCCCAGGGCTCTGTTTTGTTCAATATCTCTGTCAATGATTTGGATAACAATGCACCACCAGTAAATTTGCGGATGACACTGAATTGGGTGGGAGTATTGATCTTCCTGAGGGTAGAAAGGTGCTACACAGGGACCTGGACAGGCTGCAGTGATGGACCAAGGCCAATTGTATGAGGTTCAACAAGGCAAAATGCCAAGTCCTACACCTGGGCCACAACAAGGTCTATATTAGGAAAATTTTTTTAACTGAAAGGGTGGTCAGGCATTGGAACAGGCTGCCCAGGGAAGTGATAGAGTCACCATCCCTGAAGGTGTTCAAAAAACATTTGGATGTGGCCCTTGGGGACACGGCTTAGTTGTGGACTTGGGAGTCCTGGGTTGATGGTTGGACTCAATGATCTTGAAGGTCTTTTCCAACCAAGTGATTCTATGATTCTATGATTCTACGATTGTATATCTAATAACCAAGTAATTTCAGTGTCTGGCACTGAGGTGTTACAGCAAGATAAATTAGAAAATAAAGTAAAAATTAACCTGCTTTCTCCACCTCTTTCTTGATAATTAGAGATATTAGCACTTAATTAGGACTATTAGCACTCAATTAGCTCATATTTTGTTGTCAGATTATGCCTACCAGGAAAATTGCTGATGCACCCTTCCACTTCCTCATTTATTCCCCAGTGAAGCTCAGAGCAAATCAAAAGGACTTGTGCTAAGGTTAATGAAGGACTATGCTTTGTATATTCCCTCTTTCTTCCTTTCCTTCCCTTTTTTTCTTTCTTCTGCAGTAAACCAGAGAAGCTTGCCTTTCTTTCTGAACTGCAAATTTATTTTACTGCATGTGAAGTGTCTCAAATCAGTGACCCCGGTGTGACTAATTTCTTAGGATGATGCTGAAAATATGTCATGGTTCAAGAGTAGCGTTCCAAGAACAAGTACTTCAATTACATTTGTAAACAGGCCTTGAGTTGCATAAATATAGAAAGATACTTTACCTTCCTCCTACAAAACAAACATCTGATATCTATTAGGCTTTGTTTGCTTTTTTCTTTCCTAGCTTTCTCATTTTAAAATAATATCAGTCAGATTTACTTGCCACTGATATAACAACAAAGAGTGCTATTAATACAGGAATGGTCCTTTGGTGCATTTCCAACATCTCTGTGCCAGAGGAATAAGCAAACAAAACAAAACCCCCACCAAAACCCGCACAGAAGTCAACAAATGGATCTTGTGATGATGAAAAGATCTCTAACATGCTAAAACCTGCTTCAGGCTGGTGGGTAAGTCAGAAAGAATAAAAATCTGCATTTCATTTACACTCTTTTCTAACCATTGGATATCAATAAATAGCATTTTTTTTCCAGTCATTGCAAAGAAATGGACAGAAGAACCTTCAGCTTGTTGAAGTGAGAGTTATATTAAAAAAAAAATTTAAAAAGTAGCTCCTGAGCCTGTCTTATTTCTATCTTTATTTTGTGTTTTATATAGTGTTTCTTTCAGGATATGTAGTGGATAGTAGTTTTGTTCCAGTTGTGAAGAAAGCAGATACAGGTGAGGGCTCAGCTGCATTGTTACTAACATGCATCATCATTTCTGCTAGTGTTAATTATATACTATTTATATAAGAGCCAACACATTAAGGCTCAGATGAGCCCTTACACCTACAACTGGCACCGAGGGGGAGTTTCATGTTGTACCATGTGATGAAGCTCCAATACGTGCTGAAATGACCTTCTGAATCCTAATGAGGTGAAGGGATCAAGGGTGAACATGACACCCTGGAGTGGCCAGACTCCCTCCTGCCTGCACAGGCACCTGCTTCCTGCCCCCTCTGCACCTTGGGACACCTAACTGTTGTGGAAAGGGATGAAAGTCTTTATCCATTACAAACAATTAATTGTACTGAAATTAAAATGTAAATTGTAATACATACATATGAGAGAGAATACAGAATTTAGATGTTTCTCTTTAAAGTACTTGAGATGTGTTAAAATATTCAGGAGGCAAGCTGCAATTTGCTGTATGAAGTGTATTTTTTCCTGGAAAGGGGGGAATTCTTGCTGAGTGAAAGTATAGCTGTCTGATCTGCAGTTCATTTCAAGCCAACTTGCCTTCACAGTGAAAAAAGAAAATCCCTGCCTCTCACATGCTTCCGATGGCATTTTCCATCTCTCTCTTTGCAAAGTGGAATTTGGCAGTGGAGGAATGTTGTGTGTCTGCTGAGCGACAAGAATGCTGAAGAAAACAAAAAGGCTTCTAAAAAAGTTTTAGAGCTTATTTACAACAACTCCTAATGATAAGACCCTTCCCCCAGAGGTCCCCAGAAGAGTCCATCAGTGATGCTTCTTCATCTAGAAGTCCAGTTGAACAAAAGAACAGCAAAGTGAAATAATAATTGATTTTTGTGTTGGACTCTTCACTGTACAATTTTGTCTACAAAGCATTTCAGGTATTAAATAAGGGAATAAGATAAAGACAAAAAATATTCTCTGAGCTTTCAAGAAATTGTTTTCCAAGGAAGTAATAGAGTTGTCTGCAAATACAGTGGCATTTCCCTTTAGTATATCTTTATTTTATTGAGAAGGCTTGCTTACTCCAGTCTACAATTGTTCCCCCTCTTTTCTTCTGTATTTTAAAAAAAACAAAAAACAACCAAAAAACAACAACAAGCTCTCAGCAAGGTAACTTTCAGTAAGTTAACAGAAGTTACAGATTAATCATATAGGGGGAGGAAAAATGTTGTAATAAACACATTAAAATTCTGCCATTTTTTATTGTCTTTCTCAATAAAAAAGAACATTTCTTAACAGTTCATCGAGAACAGCAGTCCTCTGAGAGTGAATATAGACATTTAGCCATGGCAGCATGAGTTTAAGGGTCCTGTTTCTTCACAGAATAATTTTTTTCTCAGAGTTGTGATACTGCTTGACATCTTCCAGCACTCAAACTAACTTTTTTTGCAATCAATATGTATTTCTCTCTCTTACAGTATAATCTCCAGTATTGTCAAGCTCTAAAACTGAAAAGTTAAGATGAGGGAATTTTAGGTGCTAGAATGGTAAAAATCAGAAAACCAGTCTTGATTAAGACATGCATTGACTAAGCTGTAGCTGGATGATGCTGAAGCACTCATATTGCTTGATTTCTCAGGCACCTTGAAATAAAAGTAAGATAGAAACCCAGAAAATTAAGGAATTAATTTTTATTTTTATTTTATTCCACATGACTGAGATTGAAAGTAATTTGCAGAATCCAAGGTGGGAGAAAATACAGTAGAAGAGGACAAAGGCCCAGGGTTGAAAATGCTAAACACGTGTTTGGCTTCACATGGAATACTGTCCATTTAAAGCTTATATGCAAATATAATTGGAGAAATTTACATAATGTGCTTAATGACCTAAAGAACGCCTTTGTGTATCAGCATATGCCACATGAAGAGAGATCCTAGAAATGTACTTCATTTATGTTACTCTGAGTTATGTATAATTTAACTGTAATTACTTACTAATATGAGCGAGTTTGTAACTTTCCAAAATTAGAGGGGAAAAAAAATCACATATGGACCCATTCTAAGGAAATAAAATTTCTTTTTGCATGCAAGCAAAGGCTAAATTTTTTAAATACTATGTTAAATTTTTTAAAGCACTTTAAAAGGTCTTTTTTTTCTTATCAAAGACAGCAGCTCAGACTCTTGCAAACTGAAAGGATTGGAAAATATCTCAGAACTTTGTAATTCAGAAGCTGAAGTATAGTGGTGCCTGTGACCCCTCTTACTACTTCATTTGTGAATTGTGGATACCTGTGAGAGCAGTTCTAAAGATCACATGCTTTTACAGTTGCGTACAAGCAGTTGGTTTTGTTCCAACCCCAAGAGATGCAAAGGATCAACATGGTCTACATTTAGAATTTCCTTTAGTCAGTGATGAGATACCCACAAGACTAACAGAGTCAGAGATTACCTTTCTTCCTTTTCCTCTCTTTCCTTTCTCAGGCACCTTGTAAAAGACCTGCAATGAGCATTGTAGTCATAGCCTCCATCAACTTGATCCTTGCCACCTGGCTTGACCTATGAGCTCAGGTTCCTACATACTGCCCAAGTCTATTTTTCTTTTCATGTAAAATCTGGCTTTTTCTATGTACACACACATACACACAGAACCTCATAACCATAAAAGTTCTTATTTTGGGTTTTGTGTCATTTCCAGGTTCTTTAAACTCTTTCCTGTCAAAGAACCCTAAAAACATGTCATTCTGAGATCTGTTCAATATACTAATGAGGAAATAATTACCCTGGCCACAAGAGTTTATCACCTTTTACCACTGTGTAGTTGGCTGATCAGTGCATCAAATTCCAGCTCTGACCAAACCATTTCTTCTCTGTCCAGGGCCAAGTCTGCAGTGGCAGCATCTGCTTGCCCTTGTTATAGCAATGCCAGAATGACAGCAGCTTCAAGGGGATGCTTATATAATCAGACTGGAGAGTTCCTAAAATAAGAAATCTTTCCCTCATATAAAAATTTCTAATCCATGTATGAAGCGAAAAACAAGTGAATGTGAACCCCATTTTAGAGTAGTGAATTTCATCCATACTGATGTGGATCAAATAACTAACCTGTGTGACCTTTCACTTTACATGCCTACAGCTTGTGCATGATTCCTTTGATACATCTAGTTACCAATTTTATGAAGTTTCTGGCAGCCTTAAATCTCCTCAAAACACTGGGAAAAAAATTAGGAAAAAAACACAATAGATATATAAAATTACTGCCCAAACCCACAAGTGATCTATGTCACCACTTGAGCTTTCAGGAAATACTAGCTTAGGCATTGTCCCTGTAGTCATATGAATGGGATTTTGATCTTGGTGTGAGTTTCTGCAGTTACAAATCACACCCAAGAGGCATGTTCCAATCCAAGGCTGTAAGACGTTGTGTGAAGGCCAAGCAGTGGCACAGGTCAGAGTGGAGTGCAGGAGTATCCATGCTCATGTCTGTCAATCAGAGATTTCTTTCCTCTGCTGTCACAACCCAGCAAGCCAGTGGGCTGCCTAGTCTAGGAATAAACCACAGCGATGAGCTGAAAAGGGCGTTTTGTGCATGAAAATCCTCACCAGCATTAAACCAAACAAGGTAATGCTGAGTCAAAAGCACTACATACAAAGCCTTCCCACTCTTTAGAAGAGAGAGTCAGTATTCCCACACATGTTCTCCTTAATAACTCATCTTAAAACTCTTTCCTTTGCTCCGAGGCTGTAGTTAACCCTTTGTGTACTAGGAATGAAACCACTTCAGTCCACATCCCAGTATTTCTAGAACTGAAATCAAAATATCTTGGATTTAAAGGAAAGATATGTTTTGAAAAAAACTTCCACAAGGTAATTAGCTAAAATAATTAGGGATACTGAGTGTATAATACAAAAGAACATGCACGTTAATTATATGTTTGTTTATATACTGTTGATTTTTCTAAAAATGTATATGGAATTGAGCGTGCTTCCTTTGGCTGCAAAATATATGAGTAATTACGCATTAACATAATAATATACTAAAGTGGGAGATTTAGTTAAGAAACTGTGGAAGTTGGCACATTTCTTTAAGCACAAGAAATGAATCCACTGTTATTGTCTTAAAACTTTTATAAATGCCACATTGTATTTCACCATTCCACATTTGCCATTAGCATCAGTGGAAAGTCACAAGTGGTATTTCCTTTCTGCACAAAGCTTTCACCTGGACTTTCTGAGGCTTTTCTGCAAAACAATGTGAATTCTTTTAGGTACATTCCAGTTTTACACATAGCCAACTAAAACACACTAAACTGGAGCAAATAGTCATTATGTCAATGCATACTCTTCTGCAGAGTAAGAGCTGAGGCTCCGTCTTTCCCCAGGATTGATCTTGTCTGAGTGGTAACTTCCAGGGTGGAAGGTACATTTTGCCTCCTGCAGGACAGAAGGGGGATTCAAAGATAATGGGCAGTCTGAGCAAAACTGGGGTGGCAGATGTTGCCATCTCCTGCAGGCTTCTTTCCCAGTGAGGAGGAAGCAAGCCAAGAGGTGATGCAGGATTGCCATTTACGAACGTGAGGTTGCAGCCACCCTGGACAAACAGCAGTAGCACATGCTGCGTTTCAATATCAGACTGCACTATTGGAAATCTACAGGAATCAGCAAGCCCATAGCAAAATTGACCTGGCAGCTAGAAAAGTGGCCTGGTGGTAATCCAAAGAAGCCTTTGCATGGAAACACACACAGATTGACCTCCACAGTGTGAAGGGAGGGAGAGAAGTCTTTTTCAGAAGCAGAAAGATTGAGAATAATAAGAATAATAAGATTTTTAAGGCAAACATATATTCCCTACCTACCTAGGAGGAACAGAATATAAGCAGCTGTTACCTGTTTGAAATTCTATTCCTGTCACTCGGCTTTTGTGGGAGGCTAGGGTTGATTGTTATTACTGACATTCTATAATCCTTTCTTGAATGTGCAGTTGTTTGTCCAATTAGTGAAACTCTTCTGTAGTAGCCAGAAGACACATATTCCACCTATGATGCTGCAGGGCTTATTTCTGCAGGGTTTGTTTCTGCATTTGCTAGTACGGAGACAACATTATTTATTACTTCCCTCTCTGATGTAGGCTAGGTAGGTTGTGGAAAAGGCAATACTGTAAAAACAGTAGAGGTATATTCAGGAAAGCTAGAAAAGAAATAAATGGACTTGAATTCACTAGAATAATGATAGTTACTTTACTAGATAATCTGTTCTCCATCTGTCTGCTCTCACAAGATTGTATACAGCCCCACTACCTTTTTCCTACAAAGCTGTGGAATATGTTACTTGGAAACAACCAGCCATTCACAGTAGCACAAAAAGAACATTTTCATGCCTGTGACCAATAAACATATTTCTGTGTAAAAAACAAAAAATAAAAGAAAAAGAAAAAGAAAAAGAAAAAGAAAAAGAAAAAGAAAAAGAAAAAGAAAAAGAAAAAAAAAAGAAAAAGAAAAAAAAAAGAAAAAGAAAAAGAAAAAGAAAAAGAAAAAGAAAAAGAAAAAGAAAAAGAAAAAGAAAAAGAAAAAGAAAAAGAAAAAGAAAAAGAGAAAGAAAAAGAAAAAGAAAAAGAAAAAGAAAAAAAAAGAAAAAGAAAAAGAAAAAGAAAAAGGAAAAGAAAAAGAAAAAGAAAAAGAAAAAGAAAAAGAAAAAGAAAAGCCCTGAGGTGTTATACTTTGGATACTTTTAAGCAGCATTCTGTGAACCAAAAAGTATACCTTAGTGTGAATTCTTTGAGGCTGAAATATTGTCAGTCTTATTTACATTTAAGGAAATGCATTGAATTACATTTTAGGTCTATTTAATTTTTTGTTGTAAAATGGAAGTAATGGTGCTGGTCTGTAACAATATATGAATATTATTAGTAAATGAAAGCTCTATAAATTGCTATGTGTATAACCAACACCAAAGAACGAGTGTCTGTGGGGTTGTTTTTTAATAGATAATGAAAAGCTGAGTTGTGTTTTGAGTTTGAAGCAAGTATATTGACCCAAATCTGTGCCATCTATCTGTTTGATGCCAAATTGACTTTTGAATTATTCTTTCTACCAATGTTTGCCATATTTCTGGATGCTAAATTTCACTACAGAAAACTGAAACCAGCTGTGCCTTCTTTCATCTCATCAATATGCTGTAAAATCTTTGCCAAATAAACTCCATAACTTTTCCTGGTGGGATATCTTCTTTCCTGATGTTCTTGCTGAGCAATGAAACAGCCATCAGAGCCGGAATTTGGATACCGTCAGTATCTAGATTGACACACAGTTAGAGGAATTATCTCTATGAACTGGAGATGTAGCTGTTGGCATTTCAGGAGCGGCATGCTCTGGATCAGGGAAAACACATGGGGGGCAATGGTACAGCAGCACATGAAACACATGAGATCACCTGCATAGTTATCTGAACGTTTTTAAGTACACTGCTGTGAAATTTTCAGAGCAGATTTGAATCCTAAGGAAAGCCAAGCAGTTGCAGAGACTGCACAGAGAGGTTGTGCAGTGTGTTCAAAACCTGACGAGATAAAGTCTTGGACAACCTGATCTGATCTCTGATGTCTGAGAGCTGACCCTGCTTTGACCAGGATGTTGGGCTACAGACCCCTTGGTACCCCTCTCCGCCTGTGCTATCTGGTGACTTTGTGATTCTGGAATGTATGTTTATCCATGCTTAGGTTATTTTCTTTATAACAGTAACAGATAGTATTTTCATGTGTCCAGAATAGCCTGTAATTTTCCTGCATTTTCTGGCAAGAAAAAATAGATAACATCATAGATTATTATTGTCTATTTTAATATTAAGCCTTTATGTAGGAAAGCTAAGAATATGTTCACAGTAGAACAGACCAGGCAAAAAGCATGCTCATAGAGCACAATAACATCTAGCTGCCTTAGTTTTTACTCCTGCTTTCAGATAAGTATTTCAGCCTACACTGTGGTCTGTGAAGAATCCGATTCTACCAAGGTGAAGTTGTACTCTGAATCAGAAAGAGGAGGTCCAAGGCTGAAGAACTGAAAAGTCCTAAGGCGTAGGGCATAAAGAGAACGATCTTAAATATTTTTCAGTTCCAGAAGATTTTGAAACATTTTCAATTTATTTCTACTAAGGGTTACAAAAATGTTTCTATCATGTTTTGTTTTTTTTTTTTGAAGGGGCACCTTATTTGTTTCTACAGAAGTGAGACAAAACTTAGCTAGTTAGCAGAAGTCTGAGTAAGCATGAGTCCTTTCACAACTTCCTCGAGTCTTTGTAACAAAATGAAAAGTACTACAAGGAATTTTAAAGAGCACATGAAGTACAAGAAATTTATATAGACTTGGATAAAAGGATTGGGTCACCTATGTTTATGAACTCCCTGTCTTTTCAGAGTCTTAATATTTTTTTCTGCAACTGCCCTGCTGCAATCCTTTGATGATAATAGGATTTTTCATGTAGTCACACTGTGCGATAATTGAGTGAATACAGTTTCTTCTGAACATTCTGCACCCACTAGAGTGGAAGGGAAGTGGAATGAAATGCATATGGTTGCAAGAATTCTGAGAGCAGGCAAATTTTTTTTCCAAATAAAACCTCAAGAAGCTCTTAGTAGGAGACATACCAATTTGTTTAAGTACAGTTTATTAAAAAAATGGAAAGTGCAATAATTACCAGGCTAAGATGCAAAGCCCAGTGGACCAAATGAATGAACCTCAGATGAGATGAATTCAGTAGTATTAGCAATGTTGAATTGAATGCAGAGCATGTTGACTGGTGTTTGTGGTGAGGTAATGGGAGTTAAGAGTCTGGGTTTCTTTTACCAGTGATATACATTCCCCAAGGCACTTAAATAGGAGTTTTGCCAGTGTTATTCTTACAGCATTATATTTCACACCTCTCAGTGGCTTAGTAGGTCCAGTAAAATCATCCGTGGATTGCAGAATTTTCAACATCAGTGCAAGTGGCAAAATCTAACCTTTGGGGTGTCAGTTTACACATTTTTAGACTGATGCGGAATTGTGAGGGTTTAATCAGATGTCACTGATGAAAAGAAGTTTAAACCAAATATTATGATTTAAAGAAACAGTAGAAATAAATCAGATACTGTGCTATTAACACAGGCACTTCCCCCTTCATGTTCCAAACTCTCTCCTTTTTAGTACATGCAAGAATTAAACAGAATGTTCTATATATTTTGCTTTGAGTAATGGAAATTCCAAGGCTTTTGTGAGACTCCTCTCACAAATAACACCATAATCTGTAAAGAAAGCTTCCTCTCTGACAGTTTTTAGAGGAACTGCTAGGTGCTTTCACAAGAGAATGTTGAATGCTTTCCTGGAAAGCTTTTAGGCATCAGTTCAGAACAGAAGACACAATTGACTCTTTGTAGATGACTTTATTGCTTGTTTACTAGTTCCTCATTATGTTTACAGAATTACTTCTTCTTTTTATTAATATTATTTTATTATTCTTAATTTGAAAAACAGAGTAATTTCCCTCTTTCCAATGTCAATCTTATTTGTGTTGTTTGTTCCTCATTCTCTCTCTTCTCCTTGTGACTTGTTCACAGTTGCCAGCATTCCTTGTATTCATCAAGCAGATTTGTTTTCCTGCTCCTTCCCTTTCTGGATTTCAGAACATGGGTTGTTGTTTCTCTTTTTTTCTGGTTTTCTTCATAAGCAAGTGGAGCAGTGACTGCTGCCCACTGGAGGAGAGCACTGCAGACCTCTTTGTTCTGTTGGTTGCCTGAAGAACACATTTGGTACCAATCACAGAATCACACAAAATTATAGAATATTACGGGTTGGAAGGGACCTTGAAAGATCATCTAGTCCAACCCCCCTGACAGAGCAGGCCAACCTAGAACAGGTCACACACGAATACATTCAGTGGGGTTTTGAATGTCTCCAGAGAAGAAGACTCCACAACCTCTCTGGGCAGCCTGTTCCAGTGTTCTGTGTTCTACCAATGACTAGCAGCCACTCACCTTAATCTGTAGTCAAGGAGCGCATGTGTAAAAGTTTTTTATCAGTGGGATTTTCTTCATTCCTTTTGGAAAATCAAGACCCTATCTAAGAAAACAAACAACTATGTAAGTCAAAATGAGGAATAGACAGAACTACTTACAGACCTGCGCTGTCACTGTACACAAATGTTCTTCCATGATACTGATGTCAGTCCTTTGATTTTCTTCCAAAGGAACCTGAGATGAAGCCAGAAGCCCTGCTGCCAAATTTCTTGCTCACTGTCTCCAGTACGAGTCAGAAGGAAATATGTTGAGGCCAGAGATTCCTGTAGAAAGCCAGAATAAGCAAAAAAAAGAGCCCAGCTGTGTATCTGAGTTTCCCTATGCGTCAGAGAAGTTCATGTTCTCGTAATACAAAATACCAAGTAAATGTGCTGCTCAGACATACTTCTATTGTATCCTCCTTCAGATCTACTATCTGTATGGCTAGAACCAGATGAAGATCCTGGTGAAACTTTGACCACCTGAATGTAAAATTTTTACTAAAAAAGGGACTAGCTATTTTCTGATATTCCTTGTCTCTCACTTACTCCAAGGCACATAAGTAAACCCTATGTTGCAAAACCAGCAGTGCTTGTCAGAAGAAATGTAACCAGCTGGCATTCAGGACACAGCTCTGATATTTCCTTTGCAATATGAAGGGGCTTTCATTGCTTGACACTGAGAGGGCTCTTTTCTTCAACTGTGTCACCAGTAGTTTAAGTAAAAGGAGTAAATTATGAAAGAAAGTGGAACTGTTCGTTAACTTAACTGGTGCCACCTTGGCAAGGCTTGAGATTACATTTTTCATTTCAAGCCCGATGTTACTGAATAACACTGCAGAAAGTAACTCCACAAGTCCTGAAACAACAGAAGCTTAGCTTGCAGAGGTTTTCTGCCCTTAGGCACAGAAAAGTGGCTGATGTCTAATAAATGAGGTAAAGACGAAGCCTTTTTGTCAAAGGACTAGTAGTGTCTCTGTCTACATGCATAGTTTCAGAATGGTCTGTTGAACCTGGTTGAAATTGATCACTGGTTTTAAGGATGACAAGTTCAAAACAGACTAGTAAGCAGAAGTATATGGACTAACAGTAATAGGCTCACATAAAGCCTCATTGTCTCAGAACTTATACTAAAAAGTATAGATAAACCGTAAGCCTTCCTTGTTTAATTAGTAAAAAGCAAATAAAAAAATTGGAGTCAGAAGTTGTACTGAGGGCTCACAAACTCAAGCAGACCTTTCAAAAACTGAACCTAAGAACCTTTAACTTCCCGTAACTGATTCCAAACAGCCATGTCAAAATAGCTTCTATCTTTCTGTCCTTTTATCTGTCTATCCTTCTGTCTCTGTTCATGTCTATTCATCTACCAATCTACTTCTAAGAAGAGTATCCAAAGCACTGAGTAAAAATCTGCTTTTATATTAACTTTAATACTGAAATAAATGAGGTTTTTTTTGATTTACCTGGTTCTCAGAAAAACTCCTGGCTTCCCCACTTCAACTAGGTATATTTGCATAGTTTGCATAGTCTACACAATTAGGTTGATTTCTGTTTGTTATTCTGGGGACCTGATCTAGTTCATTGTAACATACACCCCTTCAAATTCAGCCTAAGCAGAAACCCATTACCATTAGTCCTAGAATTGTTCCTGGAGCCAATGATAACTGTAAGGTAGTAATTGCTACAGTTGTCCTAGATCACCCTTTAAAATCCGTTTCTTCTTAATTAAGCAGTTTGAAAGTAGAAGGAGTGTGCCATAGTAATGTACTACATCTTGATCCCTGAGAGTGGGTTTTGCTTTCAGGCTACATGCAATCAGAGTCAGCCTAAATCTTAGAAGAATGTAGGATTGAAAGGGATTTCTCTGTAGGAAATTAATTGTGTGAAAGCCATTATCAACACTTGAAACTAAAATCAAACTGTCTAGCCAGCCACAAGATGAAGTTAGAAAATAAGAAACAATACAACCGAAGCAAATCAAACATGTTCTCATTAAAGTCAATGGACATTTTGTCATTGGCCTTGATAGGAGTGGGATCTGTCCCAAATTCTTCACTTCTCCCACTAGAAAAAGGAAACTGAAATTCATGTTGCCATTTTCCCACTCCTAATCTCATTTCCTCATTTTCCTCTCTCTCCCTTAAACCTAATTCTCCAGGGACTTTCTGAACAAAGTAGCAAGTTTGAGTGGAGAGCTGCAGAAAGGATGTGATAAGGCACATACAAGGTAGCTTAAGTTTTGCTGGCTATTTGCTGCATCAGTGTGCTTTTCTTACAGCTTGAAAAACTTTGCTTTACTTTAGTCTAGACTGTGTCTGATATAGATCCAGGTATTTTACAAGCAAACAATATCATCCTCTGACTGGCTGCTAGAGTAAGTAATTTTCATCTCAGTGCTAGAAATGGGAAGATACCTTAATACCACTTGAAGCACTGGGGGGCAGTGTGATCTAGTGAAGTGTGTGGGGGCACAGCCACCCTGCCATCTGCCTGGGGTATCGCTTCCAGAGAGGACTCCCTTCTTTATCTGGCAGCTTTGCTGAAGGGCTGAGAGCATGTGCATGTGCTCTGCCTCTTCTGGGGGGACCCATTAGCAGCTGTGTGATGAGTCACTGTAAAATAAACTATAATGCAATGTTGAGAAACACTGACAGTCTGAAAGGTTTGACTTACTATGAACGTGCTATGATACTTGTTTCTCTGTGGGACCATATGAACTCTGAGAACAAGAGTTCTGTGATGTCTGGATCTATAACTGTGCCTGGCAAGAAAAGTGAATCTTGTCTATTATTTCCAAAGTATACCTATTCCTGATGGTAGAGTATGAAGAGTGCTGCAAATTGTTATTGGCTGTTGTATGTTTTCTATTTGTTTGGGTATTTTTTGTTTAAAATTTATTATTTCTTATCTTGAACAAAAGCAAGCAAGCAAACTAATCAACTATATAACATCAGCTAACCTGGAAAGCAAACAAAGTGGCTGCAAACATAGGGGAAACAATACACAAACACAGCATTTCCCAGAAGGTGCTTATGTAAATTGTTAATTTTTATTTTTAACATCAGAGGGCACTGGCCTTTTACTTTAGAAAATTCTGCCTTCTACCACATCCCTGGAACTTCTAAATGGTACAGAAACCTGGTTGTTTTTCAAACAATCAAAATGTCTATTTCTGAGATTTTAGTTCTGTAATTGTCAGTAGTCATTTGTAAGGAAAGCGTGGTCTTTACAAATTACTTTTAGCTGAAAAGGGCATTCTAAAGTGATTGCAGTCTTACAGGCCTGACTAACAAAAAAATCCACAATGAGTTTCTAGTTCAGAAACAGGGGAGCTGTTATTCCTTTAATCATGGGACCAAGACTGAGCTCTAGAAATGGTATTGAAGGGTAACTTCCACTCAGGTGTCTTAGAAGGACTTCGCTTCAGACTCAGGGGTCTTGCCCATGGCATAATGTGATATGCAATGTATGAGCTAGCTTGAAAGGCAGTATGGCTATGATTTCAAGGAACTCTTTCATATGGTGTGTTGCTTCTATTTTTCTGCCAAAAGTCATGTCTTTTGTCAGTCACTTTTCCTCCTTCAGTGTTTCCAAAATAGCTCCTGAAGCAAGAGTTTTGATGCCCTCTGTCCCATGCTCAATAACCCTGCTATTGGTGTTAACTCCTTGATAACATTAGTAGTCACATCTGTTTTCTGATAGCCAGATACACCTGTAAGAGGAATGCCAGTGTTATGAGAAGAGCTGTACTCAAAAAAGAAGAGCCACACCTTGGCTCCATAAAGGTCTCCTGAAGTATGTAGGGCTGTCCTAACTAAATCACCAATGAAATGAAATTTAACATGATTTATTTAATTTTTTTTTGCTCATCCTCATTATCTTTCATATCACATACTAACAGATAAATTAGTACCTCCATATGAGCAGTCTTTGTCATCTTTGCCTCTTTACATCTATTGGCTTCCCTGTCTAAGCACCATCCCTAGCTTAATTAATTTCCTACTTATACCAAAGTGTGCAGCCTTTCATATGTTTATTTGCATTTAAATATTTTATGATTATTACCATGTACACAGCAAAAAGCGGTATATATTCTCCAAGTGGGTTTGTTTGAGATACTATAAAGCACAAATTTTTAAAAGAAAACTTTTTTAGAAATACTGAATACCAATAATGTCCATTGTTTTTTTCTGAGAACACACATATAATTATTAAATTTAGCCAAGACTCTTTCGTGTTGAAGAACCTTATGTTAGAATAACTCACAGTAGGCAAAACTTGGGTGTCCATAAAGTGCTAGCAGGTGCCTTTTGTATCAGAGTACAGCTAAGTGGATGGCCTAATTAAATAAATTCTAAAATCTTAAGACAAAGTACACATGAAGTCAGAATAGTCCTATAGACTCTTATAAGAACTTGATCTTGAGGGACATTTGTTTATGTTGAGGCTTAAATCATCATGAATAAAAATCAAAGGAACCTGATCTTCCTCTGCTTCTTTGTTGGGATTTTGAGATATATGTCCTATGTCTTCAGGTTCAGCACAAACCAGGTCCATATTGAACCATACCAAAATGCGAGTATCACCTTCAGGCATACTTCCTTTTCCTGGTAGTCTTGTGACAGTCAGGAAAGCACTCTGAAAGTGTCTAGGTAATGTAGGAACATAAATCCATGAGTCTGTATTTGTGAGATTCACATAAGTCACTTTTCAAAAGTACTTCAGCTCCAGCACAGAGGTTTGGGCATTTACAAGGAGTAATCTCTTCCAGCTCATACCATCACACCATACTGGGAGAAATACCCACAGGAAAAAATTAGGAGTCAGTGCCCACCTCAGCATCTTCCCTTCTGGTCTGCCTTTGCACCTAGTCAGTCCCACTCTGCCTGGGCTCTTGGCCTCACAGTTACTTAGTTTCCAGGTCCACTGACTCTGTTGCTGTAACCGTTGATCTGAGCCAGTTGTCTTCATTTGACCTAAGAGACCAAAGTCAGTTGGATGTCTGTAGGCCAACAACAAGGTCTTTTTGCAAAATTTGTGAGTGATTCCAGAGCTGGAAAGGTGGCTAGTAGTGGATTTGATCCATCTAGTTGGCCAAATCCATCTTCCCACCCCCATCTTCAAAGGGGGTGGGAACTGGCTGTTGGATAAAGAGCCAGGTTTCAGTGTCTTCTACACACTTCTGTGTCTGTGAACAGTCTAAAGACCACAGGCAGCACAACATTCTGGAATGAGTAGGTGGTAAAAATTGCACCCAAAGTTGTGGTTGAGAGGATGGTCCTTTCTGACTACATCTAAAACTAAAGATAACAGATAAAGATATTAAACAGAACTGGCCCCAACGCTGAGCCCTTTTGATTAGGCAGTTCAGTCACTGTTTAAATTGAAGCTTCAGTTAGGAAACTGTCACTTAATATATCATCATTAATTTTAATCAAGCATATTTGTTATATTTGACATTAGAAAAAAGCTAATTACATTCTAGTTCAGAATTCACATCTATATCTTGATGTAGACAGTCTGCTACAGGGTTGCTTTAGTGAATATATCTGTTTCTCTTGACATGCTACTAAAGAAATGACCATATCTGCAAAAATATGGCTCATATATATAGATTAATAATGTTATGTTTTACAGTCCAGTCTTAAACTGGCAAGGAGGTTTTTAACATATTTTTAATAGAATAATAAAAAATTTATATTTAATTTGATTGCATAATTTACAAGGATTATTTTTCTAGTATTTTAGTTGGTTTACTAATAAGTTTTCCCCACATTTACTTTATTGATACTGTAAATTATTCATGTAAAATTCATGAATAGTTCTTCATGAATGATACTTCTTCAGATTTCTCATTTTAATGAGATATCATCAGCATGATGTATTTCAATATCCAGGTTGAATAAATAAATTTTTCTGATATAAATCCTTGCTTTTACTGATCAAAATTTTTGCCTGTCTTTTCAAGCATTCCCAAAAATCTGTCAGGTTCTGGTTCTATTGCAGGAGGTAAATAATTTGCTTAAATACTTAAAAAAATGAATTAAACAAAAAAGGTAAAGTAAAAGAAACTGAGTCTGAGAAATCTTGAAAGTTACACAGAACCCCATCCTAGTATTAAAAATAAACTTCACTGCAGAAATTATGTTGTGTTCTAGAATTTCAGACATAATGACACCAAATACATGGTAATATTAAATGTGTTTATGTTCTAGCTATAGAAAGGGGGTGACATTTTAAAAATTATTTTATGAATATTTAGTCCATGACCACTCAAAGGCAAAGAAAAAAATGACACTCAGCTTCTGATATCTGCAAACATCTTGTTGTTATTAGTTCCATATCTCATACTTGGGTGTCTGACTAATCAACATTTTAAGGCACACTAAGTATAACACTTACACATACGTCATGGAAACAATCAGTATGAAATCTGCACTGAGAGAAATTGATAAATTGTTTATTTAATCTGATCATGTGGAAGGGAGTTGGTTTTAAAGGTTTAGACCAGAATAGTTCAGTCTGTACACAGTGGGACTTAAAAGTCAACCTCAGGTTTCTGCTTGAAATTTTTATTAGAGTGCTTTGTAACTAGATGTCTTGATCTGGAACATTGTTAAGTGCATCCCTCTGAAGGTTCTAAGCTTAATGATTTGAAACTTCTTTAGCACAGTAGGAAAGACATGTACATCTTTGCTAGAGTTAATAGTTTAGATAATTACAGAAGTTTAAGACTTGCTCTTTAATTTGACAGGCAATTTATAGGATAAAAAAAATGTGTCACTTGTGAACCCTATCAAAAACATGCTTTTTTCTCTAAGCTTCACTACTCTCTGCTCTGCTAATTCAACTGCAAAATGAGAATAGAAATATCTTTACAATATCAAATTTACAGGTGAAATATAGCAGTTCTTTTGCTCAGTGGCCATTTCAGCTTCTTGCAGGAATACAAGGCTCATATGGAGACAGAGCATTGTTATCCTGTGATAAGAGCTGCATTGATATGGATTTTTGGCAAAATTGATTATTCGAAGTTTAATACATTCAGATGTAGAAGATTCAAGAGATAATTCAATATTATTAAGACCTTTATTTAAGATCTGAAATTTCACAGCTTTATTTGGAAGAGCATAACAGATTTTTAATAATTGCTAAAAAGGGGAAAACTCATTTACTGTAGACCATTAGCTATATTCTTAATTAAAATTTAAGAGTCACAATTGTAGCCTTGCTGCAGTTTATGAAGCTTAATCTCAGCCATTGATTCCTAACTGGATCCTGATAGACTGTAAACTTGTAATTTCCTGATTATTAGAATGTGTACTCCATATATCTGACTGAAAGGCAAATATGATTGACTACAGACATAACAGTGTTTAATCTTAGTTTAACATTTTACAGTCTGTAGACACTGGGACTGACATTAATGAATGAGCCATCAAAAGTTATCTGGTCTTTAGTGGTTACTAGGTGAGTAAATGTGCTAAGAAGCCTTTGTGAGTCAGAGAAGAGAGTGTCTGATTTATTGATTTTTATACATGGGATTAATTTATAATGCTTTAGAAAATAGACACAGCCTTTAGATAAGACACAGGTACAATGGTAGGACTGGTATTGTAACAACACTGCTTCAGATGCCATAGGCACAGGCTTGCACCATAGGAGATGAGGACACCTTTTTCCTGAAGTAATATAGAAGGTCCTTTTCTAAGTGTCTGTTATGGTTTAAGGGGACAGGCAAATTCTATGGTTTTGCTGCAAGGACCCAAAGAGGGGGGGGTGTTGTTTAGGACCCTTTGTGAAAAGGGGTCTGGGGTGTCCGTATGCCCTCCCACTTCCTGCCAAACTCTATAAAAGCCAGGAAAAGAGGAAGTTTCTCCTGCCCTTTCCCTTTCCCTTTCCCTTTCCCTTTCCCTTTCCCTTTCCCTTTCCCTTTCTTTCTGCTCTCCTCATTGCCAGGTGGAGACACCCCAGAGAGAGAAGGAGCCCTGCCTTTGTTACCAGCTCACTATGTGCTCTTCAGGATCTGACTCCATTGGGTGCTGGGAAGAGCTTTGGACCCCTTTTTCCTCCATCAACTTTGCCGTGAGAGACTTCTATCTTCCCCGAGGGAGTGGAGGGGAGTAACAAGAGCAAACTCTGTCTCTCTGGGTTGTGACTTGCCCTGACCACTTAAACCAAGACAGTGTCCAACTGGTGAGCAACACCACACACATAAGAAGGCACATTACAACACAAGGGGAATGATACTGTTCTATCTCACAGCCAAAACAATCTAACAGCATTAGGCATTTGAAAGCCTTGAGAAATGCAGACTGTGAAACCCAATGGCAGGCTGTTTCCATGTGCTATGTGTGTATTTCACCTGGTAAAGACACGAATCATGTTGGCGAGTTCATTTGGTAGAGGAGAGACCACTGTCCTACAGGGAAGCGAAGTTACAGGGCTATGTCCTCTGGAGAGGAAGCTCCTGTAAGACTCCATGCCATGCACCAGCCTGTCCTGGATGCATATGAAGCAAACACCCATTTTCAGTTTTAAAGGAAAACCTTTAAACTTCTGTCTCTGAATTTTTGTAAGATTAATACACTACATAAAAAAGTACTTGCGCCTGCTAGTAGATTAAGAATTTCACACCCTTCCACTTACTTTTAATAAGGCATTTCCCTTCCCTCCTACATGAGAATAGGCCCTGTGCAAGGGACCCCACCAGCCAGCCAAGGGAAAGCCTTCCTTCACATATGAGAGCCAGAGTTCTCTCAACTACTGCGCTGCCTGTTTCTGGTCAATTGGGTCCTAGTAGGCAGAGTTACTAATTCCTGTCCTTTCTTCAGGTAGCCCAAATCCTGAATAAAAGCTGGGAATGATTTTGTTACACATATAATAAATCCCTTAAACTTTTAGGCCACAGTTCATGGACATGTCCTGTCACAGCTCAAGTTCCCTAATTCACAAGTAATACATGGGAAATGCAGACCAGTTAGCAAACAAGATGTTAAAAAGAACAGCTCCTCTTTTACTTATAATAGGAAACTGCTGTGGACTGTATGCAACCATAGGACACTATTTGGCTTATTTTTGTAAATTACATTAGCTTTCAGACATAGGTAATCAGGAAGAAGAGGGACATTGCATTTAGATCTCAGGTGACAGCTACAAGCATGTAGTTTCATAGAATCATAGAATTGTAAATTTAGATTGGAAAAGACCTCTAAGATCGTTGAGTTCAATTGTAGTTCATTATTGTAGAAAAGCATGAGACTGGTATTTGAATATTCACTCTGCATGGAACGTAATGGCACAAATAAGATTTTTACACAAATTGTAGCAGCCTGGTGCATACTTACACATCCTTTTAATCTACCTAGCCAGAAAGGCAACCAGTGATAACATGTGATGGCATACCAGTGATGGCAACAATAAACAAAATGATCATATGTAATACAATAAGAGACAGTTCCAGTAGAAAATTTCATCATTAGTAATATAAAAATATAACAAAGAAATTTCTTTTCCTGGATAATCATAAACCATTATGCTGGGGCTGCAGCAGAATAGTCTCCAATGTACTCTATTCTTTCACCTAGCTTACATAGCCTGAAGCTAATTTCCTCCACTGTGACCTGCAGGAAAAAAACAACAGTGAGCATCACTTAACAGTCATGGGTAATAGAAGCTACTTAAGCCCTTCGTGTTGTTTTTCTTCTCATATGCACAAAATTAATCTCCTATTATTTTCATGAGAAGGCAGGCTATTTAAATCAGGTTTTTGGAAATGTCAGGAGGTTGTAGCAAGCTGAAATGAAAAAATACTTTATATAGGGGCAAGTAACCATACTACTACTGTTGTTAATAATATTAATTCTATTATTAATATCAATAATATTAATAATATCAATATTAATATAAATGTTAATGTTAATATAA
>VZRW01011122.1:22864-69890 GCA_013398125.1 Aegotheles bennettii
TACTGGATGATTGGAACTGAAAAAAGATTTGGACACTAGAAAGAGTTTTTTTGTCAATGTGAATGTCTGTGTTGTGTTTGTCACAGTATATTGTAAAAAAGAAGAGTTGGTAGGATGCTTTTTCATTTCTGAAGGGCATTTAAAATAGTTTTTTCACAAGATTTGAAAGACTGCTCATTTTGCAGTCAAAAATAAATAATAATTTTTAAAGGGTGCTATTGGAAGGGAAGAAGTAGAAAGAATAACTGAATTCAGCCAATTTTAAACCTCACTGGAATCCTGGACATTCAAAAAGCTCCCTGTTTACTTGATGGTCCGTGATGATGAAAATAAATGCAACTGCAGACCAAGATCTTATTAACCAGAGGATATGCAACTGCAGATATAACCTCTATAGTAACTGTTCACACACCATTGTGACCAGCTGTCAGGAGATATAAACATGAACATAATTAGAAAGCTAGTGGCATGGCAGGATCTTGATAGCAAAAGCTGTTGTCAGTCCACTGTGATTTTTTTTATAACTCTAGCTCTCGCATGCTGGAAAATCCATGTGGTGCTTGCTGTAGCTCCTGGGTGCTCCTGGAGAGCCCTCAGGAGTGATGGCACTCCCTGCAGAAAAATATGCTTTAATATATTGGTTAAGACAACGTTTGAATGGCACATTCTTTCCATAATCCTCCCAGTGCATCACACACACAACCTCACAGAATATAAAAATGATTCAAATAGTGAGCTCAAGCTCGCAGTGGAAGGTTTGGCTCCCCGTGCTCTTCTTCATTAATTAACTGGAAGCAGTAACCTTCTTGTTTTTCTTAAATTAGACTGATTGTCACCCTTCTATTAAAAGGTATGGCAGTTTCTTTTTCACACAAAATCTTTAAATCCAAATTTTCCCTAAACTGTTCTCTAGTTTTTGAAATTTATGTGTGAGACCAAATTAAATTCTCTGGTTTGTCACAATAACAGAAAAACTGGCTGATATCAACGTTCCCTTTGACCTTTATGATAGCATAATGAACAGAAACACTTCAGCTCTGAAGGCAAGAGCTATACTACCAGCAAGTCTTTCCTGTCTAAAATGATAAGAGTGAGTAGAGCACATGTAGTATTCACAGAAAGTACTGACAGATTAGGCTTCCAGGAATTGTACTGCTTGTAGCACAGGCCTTCAGGTTTTCTGATATTGTAAGGCCATCCCATAAAGTTAAAAGTGGAATTTCTTTAAATCATATTAAAGTTGGGCAGAGTTAAAGATCTATAAGAAAGCATACACAATTGAAGGAAAAATGATCTTTGCTGGTGCAGAGCCTGTGGGCAACAGCCTAAAATATCAAAATCCTCCAAATCATCACCCAGTGCTACTGTTTCAGGGAAAGGAATAATTTAGTCCAGCTCATCTTGACTACAAGTACTGAGTATATCAGCTTCTTTGAAAAAGGAATAATCTTTGCTGGCTAATGACAGCTTAGGCTGTACACAATAGCGCTGAAATGAACATACCTACTTCTTTTAGGATCTTGCACAAGGTTCAGGACATTGAACTTTCTGCCATGGACAAGTCTAAACAAGCCACAGCAGAATTAGTCAGGGCACTGAAACACTGAAGTCTCAGCATGGGTTAAAAATAAACCTAAACAAATTTGTCCACAGGATCGTTGTTTCAACGCATGCCCTCAGAAGCAGGGTACGCATTGGCTGTATTCAGTATATTCGAGACTTTATTTACTTTTAGTCAGCTACTATATAGTAGCTCTTGTGAGTAATCATATATATTTGACTTCTGCTTCTCAGCACCATAAGCTAGTACTCCATTCAAAATTACTGGCTATACCCCTGACTTCACACTGTTTAGTTTGATCTTGCTCCTCTTCAGTTGTCAATATGCTTCTGTCATTGTATGGCATCCTCACCCTCCTGCGTACCCCTTCAATTCAGAGCATAAGAAAATATTGTTCATCCTTTTAAATTATTGAGTAGCTAAACACTATCAAAACTTCCATTAGGTTGAGTAAGTGCAGGATGTCTTAAGTAGCATGAACACACTCCTTATGATGTATTTTCCAGACTACCCACAAGGCATGTATCATAATGTGCAAATGCATTTTCCCTTCCTCCCTCCTAAGTAAGCAGAATGGGTGCTTGGGAAATATTTGATATCTTTTCCACATTCATCTCTCTGCATTATAGATCAACAGTGACTTTGACCAATAGTTTTAAACTATACCTCATTCTTTCTCTCAAAAGAAGTATGTTTTTCCTCTCTGCTTTGTTAAACAAAAACTGGAAACACTGAAAACAGCTGAAAAAAATGTTTAGTTTTGGGTACTATTACTTAGATATTCATTATTCAATTCAATGTCGTTCATTGCTCTTTCTTTCTGAATGTCACCCACTGTTTAGTCATATAGGACTCAAAGCATTTGGAACCAGTTCATTTATGTGAAGATTTTTTCTTCCACCAGTGAATACATTGTGTAAATCTGTCCTTCCTAACATCTTAGCCCTCAAAAAAAATTCATTTGTGCTATCACAACTTCTCTGGGGAGTATGTGGCCTTGTTTACCTGGAGAGAATAAATGATAGATGAAGGGAAATTTTTATAATTTATTCATTCTCCCATCTTTTCCAACCTTTCCTAGATTTCATGTGACAGTGATCATGTGAAATCCACTTACTCTACCTGTAATCAAGTGGAAAGAAGGTGAAATAAAAGGATCATGAAATGTGGTTTAATTTTAAAGAACTACATTTTAAATTTCCAAACACTTATTCACAATTAAATTAAATTATACACATCATAAAACTAATTTTTGTCCTAGAAGAGAAAAAAATTCTGAAACTCTATCTAACAGTCTCCTCACATGTGTGGATCTAAATACCATTTTAGCAGATGCTCTCTATGAAAACATTGAAAATACAAGGTGCACATTTGATGCAACCAACTCTCCTCTTCTGAGGAGCATTGCAGACAAAGGTTTACGGTCTATATCTCTGTCTTCAATTAGATTTGACAAAGGCAGCAACTATAGCCCTGGCTGAGGAGTCAGAGCAAACACGGCCATTCAGAGCCTCTTATAGTGATTCAAGCCAGGCCCTGACCCCATGGTTTTGAGTTCAATGGTTTCTAGCCTCCTTCTTATTTTCCATCATTTCCTTGGAGATTCTCTGGATGAGACAGGAGTCCAGGAAATCTGGATAAACAAATTATTAAAGCAGCTTTTTTCCAATGCAGCTAACAGTTTGGGTGTGAATGCTTCATTTTCTTTATTCTGCCAGATTCCTGGTGATTATAGAAAGAATAAAGAAAGAATAAAAAACAAATCATAAGACAAGTATCTCAGTTTGCAAGGTAGCTTTGAGTGCATTTCATGTGACTATTTAGTGCAGTCCTATGCTATTCTTCCTGACCATATGCTGAATAAAATACAAACCCCTTCTATTTTCAAGGTATAAAATTGTAATAAATTCTTAGTGCTATTGCTTGTAACCAAATTTTAGCTTCCTGAGATCAATGTTTCTCAAAAACTTAGTCAACCATGACTAGAAAACAAGGTCATTATTTCTGCTCTTCTAATTCTGATTTTGAATGGTGCTGTTAATTTAAAGCTACAGGAAACAAACCTGCATAATTTGTTTATACTGTTGAAGGGTTTGAAGGCACAAATTACCTCTCCTGGATGGGGAAGATTTTACAACTATTTCTTTGACTGAAAAGAGGGTAGAGGTGAATTTGAGAGATATCTGTTGTACCAGTATTGGCATAAAACAAATATTATTTGACAAATTCTAAAAATGTTTGTACACAAAATGTTTTTGTTCTTATAAAAGAAAATAAGAAAGTTCAAATGAAAATCCAAAATTTAAATGAGAATAATTCTCCAATAAAAATAGAGATACAAAGAAATTCATCTGACTTCAGCCATGTAAAAGTGAGACATTTAGTCTAGGTTAGTCATCTCATCTCCTTTACTATTCAATAGAGTGGTATCAAAAGCACATATATTTTTTTGCAAGAACAAAGAGAACTTACTTTCTATTCCCAAACACTAGAGTTTCCTTTATGGATGTCTGGGGGTCTGAATCAGGCCCTAAATTAACATGATTTTTTTTTCTTTTTTCTTTTCTTGGATAACTCATTTAAATAACCAATATTGAATTCCAAGTGGATATGTAAAATTAATTTTCAATTTTGTGATTGTTGGTACTAATGAGCTTAGGGTTTCAAACATTGCCAGGTGTAGCCAGCGCATAGTTGCCTCATGTATTAACATTCAGGAAGTCTACAGCTCAGTGGTGGGAAATGGTGATGTTTCCAAAACATCCTTCCATCCATTTTTTTCCAAAATGCATAGGGAAACCATTTTGCAATAATGTTACCCTGATGAAGTCCTCCCAGGTGGCATGGATGCCCATGCCCACTTTCAAGGTCTGTAGCAGTAGCCAAAGGGAGCTGGCAGGATCCTGCAACTCAAAGCCTGAGATCCCAATTGGTGTCAACAACGTTTTGGTATTTTTAAAATACCAATGACAAGAAGAGGGCATAGGTAGAATTATAAATGTTGGAAAACTGAGGAATAATTAAATTAAGTTCACACTTCTATGTTCCTCTTACGAATAAGGAGAGGAGATCATGCTATGTTGATGCTTGCTATTGTATTGGATTCTGAAATGTTTGGACAGCATTTTTCTTCCTCCTCTGCTATTTTAATTTTCACATGATTATCCTTTCAGATTTGTACTGACATTCACTGGAAAAGGAAGAATATAATGAGAAAGCCTTTTCTTACTAAACTTGGAGAGAAACCTTGAAGCCCAATTTTTTTTTTTTGTTTTACATTTGTTAAAGGTCTGGAAATAGAAACTCCTCTTAAAAGTGAACTAGACCTTCAAAACCGGATGTTTGTCAGTAACTGTTTCCCTTTAATACTAAGTTGATATCCTAAGACTTAGCAGACCTTTTAGCAAGACTTCAGTGCTGCCCAGCAATTGAACCTTTCTTTGCAAAGTCCTTTATTGAGGCAGAACTGCCTTTTCCCTGTAGTGCCAGGCTCCTGACAGAAAGGTGTCCTCAGTGGCTTAGACCCGAAAGCAAGGCAATACAGGCAGGGTAGTTGCCAGCGAAACCTTTCCTCTCACAGAATCTAAGGGGTTGGAAGGGACCTCGAAGGATCATCTAGTCCAACCCCCCTGCCAGAGCAGGGTCACCCAGAGTCCATCACACAGGAACGCATCCAGGCGGGGTTTGAATGTCTCCAGCCAAGGAGACTCCACAACCTCTCTGGGCAGCCTGGTCCAGTGCTCTGGCACTCTCACAGTGAAAAAGTTTTTCCTNACTTAGACCCGAAAGCAAGGCAGTGCAGGCAGGGTAGTTGCCAGTGAAACCCTTCCTCTGCTGTGTCTGAGTCATTGCTCAGCATGCCCGTAACACACAGCCTTTCAGCCCATTTCTGAAGAGCATACATCACACCCTCAAAGCAAGTCCTATGTACTTTGCTGAAGTAAAAGTTATTCTGAAGGGTAATCCACTTACATTCGTTCTGCAGTTGAATGCTGAGATTTCTGCTGGAAATAAATGATCAATATGTTTTCAAGCACTGTGGTTCTTTTCACATCCCATCTTCTCTAATTCACAAGTTTCTATGTATTGCTATGCTTCTGTTACATATTGCTATGCTTCTGCCCAGGCACTGTGGTCTCTAGAGCATGCTCTTTTGTCCTCTGTTGGCAAAGGAGAGAGCCCTGTTCTGTGGGTACTCACAAAGCCTGCACATCCCTGCACATCTCTGCACCACAGTGACTTGATCTCACCTCCACTTCCACCATCTTACATCAAATTCCCAGAGAACGGGGATTCTCTATACCACAGCTGCCATGTAATTGCAGCTCTGCCTCATCCCCAGTTCTCTTCAGATTACAGGCATATCCCTGCCAAGATGATTCAGCTAGTGAGTCGCCAGCACAGTGATAGCTGAGGCACTGACTGCTCCTGTGCACAGGAAGCTCTCTGTGCCTGTTGCCAACTCCAGGGAAGCAGAGTCTGTACTTTGATTAATTTCCTGAGTTTGTATCACTGACTTCAATCTCTTGGAAAGGAACAAGGCAACTTTAAAAGTGAATTTAAAAGGTGTTTTGTTTGTAATCTGTTGCTAAGATGTTCCTCAGTATGGAGGATGGCAGGACTGAAACTTATTTCAAATAAAAGTGTCGTGCTATTGTCAGCTGGAGAGGTCAAACAAGCAGCAGGGGCAGCAGAAGGGCAGATTTCTCAGAGATGCTTATCCTGTGATTTCAGTTGGAATTGTGAGCAGTTGTTCAATATATCTGAAAAATATTAAGCCTTTTAAAAGACCACAAACTGCTTTCTGATCCTACTGCTGATGTATACTCTATTCCTTTTCTTTCTCTCAGCCAGGTGAAAAAGATCTTCTCACCCCTTCCTGCTGGAGCAGACAAAGCATCAAGCCTCCAAGACCTGCTTGTGACCAACAGGGAATCTGACACAAGTTTGTCCCTGACAGCTCCATCCCTATTGAAGTGCCCTTTGCAGAAGGCACTGGAAGAGACGAGAGAGCCATGAGCAGGAGCCTGCTCTGCTGAGCTCTGGTGCTTTATCTTGGCTCACAGCCTTTGTATCACAGGAGCTGCTCCCCAAGCTTTTGGCCTCTTGACAAATCTTATTCAGCAATGTACACTAAATGAGTGCAGGTTTCCTGATAGCAACAGCCTTTTCTAGGAATTAGAGCTGAAGCTATCAAAGTTATAATTCTTCACTTAGAGAAATTTGATAAGAATAATTTTTTGGTCAAGTCTGGTCAGAGCTGATTTGCAGACATGAGTGCTGTGGGCAAAAATCTATTTAGATAATCTAGCTCACCAGCAATGAAACCTGAGGCTACATGAAAGCTAAATCTAGTCTTGTAGACCAATAATACAATATGTGATGTGCAAGTTGTTTTTGTTTAGTTCACTGACATTTAATCCCCATTTAGATATATTTTTATATTTCTGAAATGATTTAATACAACTAAAACCACAGTAATCTGCATTGTGTTAGATTTATGGTTTTTTCCTAACACTGTTCTCCCTTTACAGATTTATCTTTTACAGATAAAAGATTTGTGAGTCAGGAAAATTTAAAAAATAGTCTTGTAAGCAGAGATTAGTTAAAATACAGTACTGAATTTAGCCAGGTCACTTCCTTTCCTGTACCTCAGTTTCCCCATCTATAAAACAACACTGACTTCCCCAGCGAGTTTCTTGAAGTCCAAAGGAAAGAAAACACCAGCAATAGTGGTGTCACCGTCAGCTCAGTTCAATGTTAAGCCAAACAACAGTTAATTCATCATATGGGATTTTTTATAAAGATAGTATTTTCTTCTAGTGGAGTAGTTAGAGGTTATATTGTGTACTGCAATCAGAACAAAATTAGGCAAAATATTGAAGTCCAGCTACACACTGAGTTTCCACACCTTTTTTCAAAAACTGAAATTCAAACCTTCAAAACCTAGTATCTATCTATAAAAAAGGATTCAAGGAAAAACTCTGTTGACTCCAGCCACCCTGCTTCTGTGAATATTGATGACTAAAGGAATTTCTCTATTTACACTCTCATAATTTGTTTGCCAATTTTTAAAATATTTTCTTTTCAGTATTGCTTCTCAGAAAAATCTTCAGTAGTCACATATTATTTCAGAAGAAAGTTGGGAGCTTTGAGTGCAACAGGTACCTGGTAGGACGTGACTTCAGAAGTGCAGAGGCCATGTTAACTGGGGTTGTTGCTGTTTTTCCATGCCACTCCAGCTACTGTGTGTGAATTCCCACCCAGACCTAGCAGATTTGATGATGTAGATATTTGACACTAGAGATCGAGGCTAGAAAGGTAGGATATGTAGCTATTAATAAAAAGTAGTTGTATAAAAATATGAAAATAAACATCCAATACAATAGAGGCAACAAGTTCCTGTGGCTCAACAGGTCACACAGGTTTGGTGACCTTACTGAGGTCTGTGTGAAGCTAGCTCCAACTGCTGAACATACAGTCATGGTACTGTAATACTGAGAAAAACCGCCACTGTCTGAATCTATATATTGTCATGAATATTTTGACGATATCAGTCTCCACTGTGCATACCATTGTTTCAAGCATGCTTATGCAGATATTAACTTCTCTTTCTGGTGGCTGTAGATTTCACAGTCCCACACAAAAAGTCGTGCAAACATATCTTTTGTAAATCTGATCATGGCACACCTCATCTGAATATAAACTTTCCTGGGGTCATGATGGCAGTGTCACCCTGCCTCTGAGAAGAGGAGAGACACACTCCAAACAATTGTAAAAGGCAACATGAACTTTTAAACCTATAGTGAAAAGCAGTTATAGATGACACCCTTGATTCTCAAGTAAAGTTTACTAACCTGAAGGGGGAAAAAAGACAAAAAAATGAAAGAGAAGCTGAAGCTTTGTTTGAGATTTATGGTACCATATGTACTAAGCAAGGGTCTTGCTATTCTAGTGCAGTACACTGAATATCAGCATTTCATTTCATGCACTTTTCCTTTGTTTCAAGGGCAATGGTTTTTCCTAAGTAATAATGCCATTGTCACAGATAAATTGTTTTCTCTGGCAGCTTCTTAATTCTTTTCCTTGGGGCTTTGGACAGGATGACTACACTGAAATGTTTCTATCAATTTCACCTTTCCAGTGAAACCTTGATAACTCTGTTAAAAAGTTGATAGAAAACAAGATATGAAAGACAAACTTTTTATTTCTGTTGGAAAAAGGTGACCGTACAGCAAAGTACAGGTTTTTTTCACAGTGAAATTGCCCCTGCCCAGGTCTGGTGTTTAGTTTTTGCCTGTGTAATTTATTTATAAGCTGTATTAAATATTTGTAAAGCTTGCTCTGGTCTTGTGCTTCAAGGCAATAAAGATAGAAAATGTTTAGTCCTCTCATGATTTTCAACAAGTATTATTGTGGGGTTTTTTTCAATTTGAGTGGTGTTTCATTCCATACATTGTTTCAGTTGTTTGACTTATTTAAGAAGTTTCACAGCTGAAACAAGTCCACTGGAGTAGTACATTTTGCTAAAGTGTTTGCTATAATCTTAGAAATTAGTCCAGAAATAGACTGAAAAGGCAGAAGTAATTTAAGTCCTTCTGAGCCTGAAGCTTTTCAAAAGGTTCTGGGGAGTTAGATGAATGGGTTTGGTGTACAGAGATCCCCCTCTCACATAGAGATCGAGGCTAGAAAGGTAGATCCCCCTCTCACCATCTGAACCTCCCCTATTCCACCTCCCTCCCTGTCTAAGCTTTGTCCTCTGCACTGCTACTGTTCTGACACCTGCAAATGACCTCCGAGTCCCAGCACCACCTTGCTATGAGATTATCTCAGAGTTAAATACTCCTAAAACAAGAGATCTGCCTCCAGCAGTTCACATCAGCAATATGGACACAACAACATTTATTTTTTTTGAGGCTAGAAAGGTACCAGCTCTGGAGGAAACCCAGAATCAGTCCTAGTCACCACTTTTTGCCCCCAGACAGTCTTCACCCCCAAAGGCAGCACCATTTGGAAGATCCCACCAGCAAAGCTCTCCAAACACAGCTTGACCACCTCTGCTCGGTGTGGTCTTGGTTTCACAGTCTCTGGCCAAGTTGAGGTTTGTCAGGCCTTAGACATGGCCATGCACACAGAGGGGAGCTTGACATGTGGGTCCAAACTCCAAGTTTGTATGCTGTTGGGGATAAAATATTTGGCAAGGGTTTGGACTTGGAGTCTTGGCTTTGGTTCGTTCTTAATTCAAACACATAACAGTTTCAATGAAAATCCAGGAGGTAGATTCTGGTATTTTTCCTTCTTGACGTATCAGGAAAGCATTTATGCTACTACATTTTCTCATAGACCATAGCATCCTGTGAGACTAATTAGCCAAAGACAGCAACCTTCCTAAAGATTAAGTCAAAAAGAAAGATGAAATCTTCTTCTTTTCTCTGCTTGTTTCCAGTGATTCAGCTGAAAATCTGTCAAGTGGCAAGAAAATACAATAAGGTGAGAATGATACAGCTGCTGCATAAACCCTATTAGTGGTAAGTTTGTAGTTTACACTGTAGGTGGTCTTAGCTTTATTGCCTAGAGTTTTGTTCATTCTGTCTCTCCGTATACATGCCTGGAAACATAACTTTCAAGACATTCTATACAGCTGCCAGATGAGACCAATATATAGTCTAGGCTTACACATCATTATGTATTTTCTTGAAGAGGATGCAAAATGTTCACTCCCTAACACTCAGAACTGAAATAAGAAGAAATTAGCCCTGCCTTTTCAATGTTCAAGAGGTAATAGTGCAAAAAAGTATATAAAAGTTCTTCTATATCACACTGCAGTGATGCAGTGCAGTTTTACTCAGGAAAAGCTTAGGTTTGATTTAGCCCTGAAACCTAATTAATGCTTACTTTCCCAAAAAACAATTAGAAACATCTGCAAAATGGTGGGAATGCTGTATGGAAGCCACAGGGATAAAGCAACAGCACCATACCTCACAGCAGCAGTAAGTGATAAAATCCATCATTCACTCTGAAAAAACACCTTTGTGTATTTGCCCTAATGCTTTCTCTTCTTTCACAAAAAAAAAGAGAAACACATAGCAAATGCACTTGTCATCCCCCAAAAAACCATAAGATTAAGATAACTTAATTTTGCCTGTAGTCCATTTGATATCAACCAATGCATAGAGCTCTGCTAAAAGAAATCACTGTAAGAAAAACAGGGAAAGCTACTCACCAATTTCTTAACACTTTTAATTGTTTGTGAGACGTATTTCATTACCAATAAGATTTGGTTTATGAATAAGAAAGAAAAAACTGAAAAATAACATAGGATTTCTTAGGAGAAATATAAGATGAATGGAATATGATCTAATTGGACTTTAATATTATAGAAATATTAGGAGGCAATGAACATCTTTGAGACCTCTAAACTTTTTTAAGCAGGTTGCCATCTCACCCCTCCCCGTCCAGTCTGGTCTTAGTCTGTCATTCTCCCTTATTTTTAGGGTCAACATTTGCTTGGTGAAAGAGTGTGACAGCTAAGAACCCACCTCTAGTATTGTCCAAATTCTGTCAGTACTGATCACCTTACAGTAGGTTGCTGCACCACTGTGCCATACCAAAAGCAAGTCTGCCTGTAGCTAGAAGAGAGACACGTGATGATAAATGTCACCAAGAATACTGTGCAGGAGGGAGATTTGAAGAAAGTTCTCCCATCACTCCTTTTTAAAAACTCTACTTGGTCTGCCTATTTATGACCTGAGTAATACTAACACATTGGAAATAATTGCTAAGATATGTGATTGATTATTTTTTATTGCAAATTTATAATTAAACATCTCCTCCCTCTCTCATTTTCTCCCCACCTTCTTTCCCCAAAGGTCTGGAACACTTCTACTGAAATCATAACTTATCGGTGATCAAGATTGAATCCACTTCATACTGAAGTATCTTGCCCTCAAAAATAGGTCACAAGAAAAATAAGGGAAAAAAGGCCCACTCCTTTTTTTCACAATGACCTCTATCCTTTTTTCATTGACCTTTATCACTAGTTGTGCTTTTGGAATTACAGATCTGTACACCAACAGCAAAGTTAGTCATTGACTTATGTCAGCAAGTCAGCAGCTCCACTGGTTCCATGGGAGCTCTTGATGACCACTCTCAGAATCTTTCTAACTCCAAAAATCAAGGCATCTCTCATATAGTTATTGACCCTTGACACAAACTTGGAAATACACCACTGTTATACCTCGAACACAACAAAATTAACACCCTCCTCATTTTATATGTCTAACTGATTGAGATGGAGGACTGAGTCCTGGTAAAAGATAACAGCCTGGCTTCAGATATGCTCTTGTATTTGAAATAAAAATCCTTTGCTTATTAACCTCGTTAAGCCAAATTCTTAGAGATATTGCTCAAAGGTATTCCATTATGGTCATTAGTTTCAGTAGCTAAGGTTCCCACCTTTTTTTCTTATACTTGCAAATTCCTACCTTAGAACACAAGTCAACATTCTCTTGAGTTCGACCCAGGCAAACTAGAATTTACAATGTCTGTCCTAAGACACCAGAAATATATTCTCCTCTGTTGTGAGCATCTGTCTGCTTGAGAAATTATCCATTGTAACTTGGACATCACTTTCCTTTGCCCACAGATATATTCATTTCTTTCAGCAAGATCTTCAATCACATCAGCAAATCTAGACCACCTGAACAGGGGGAGAATTACTTTCCAGTTCTATGGTAACTAGGTAATTCTTTCTTCCAGTTTCTTCTGGTCTTGTTTTGTTTCAGACTTCTCCATCAGCCATAAAGGTAGTGGTTTTTAACAAAGATCTAAACAAATCCCCTCCTGTAAGCCAAATTATCTCCTGTCTCACCTCCTCCTTGTACCCCATGTGTCAGTGGTCAAATCACAAAGGGTTAAATTATTACACGTAGCACAAGGCAGGTGAATGAGTTGATGATAAGTAATCAGATTATCTGATCATATATTTTTCCTTAAGTTGTTGGAGAATTAAGTATTAACAAAGATAACATTTTATACCTCTTTGGTCTGCATCGCTGTAGTATCTTATCTTTTGTTTTGCTTCTTACCTAAGATTTTCTGCTGGTTTGAAAAACTACTTGTAAATATTTAGAAGAGCTACGGAGCAGATGTTTAACACTTGATTCTGAGTATTATCCTGTGTGGTCTCTTTCCTCTCTCCAAAAAAAAAAGATCAGCTCTGCAACTAGCCATTAATTAGATATTAGAGAAGAGTAGAATTATCTACAATCCTTGAACAAAGTTCAGTGCTGAGAATTACTGAACAATGCTACAAATTCAGGACTAAAATTCAAACAAAGAACAGATGATGGCATCTTGAGAAATATGCATTTAGCTAATATGCCTTAATACTAGTCACTATAATTTTGATATTGTGTGCAAAACAAGAAAATAAATTCTTATTTATATGACTTGGCATCAGATGCATAGTTGATCAACTTGCTCTGACCATTCACTTCAGCATCTCTAATCTAACTGTGAGTGACTTTAACCTGCCTTGCAATCCAGCAGGGCTGAGATTTCGTGTCCAGCCATTGTAGAGGCTTTGTTTCCTAATAGAAGGATAATATAGAAGAAGTTCTCTTTCATGGTAATAATCATATTTAGTCCAGAGCTACAGTATTGTGTAGGTTGTATAAGCAATTGCCAGTGCATTCACTGAGAGGAATGAACAGCAATAAAAAGGCACTATTCAACATAAAGTGAAACTTATTTAATATATGCTATACAAATTTCTTGGAAACTTCTCAATTATTTGTTTAATATTGCTAATATTTTTTCCAGATGTGTTTTAATTAGTGGAGGTTTCAATATAGCAAAGACGTACAGGGAGGGAGAGGTATTCAGGAATATAAGTCTATGCCATAGCATGATAGAAATATATTGTATCAAAATGGGTCATTCCCTGCTGTCCTCTGTGCTGAGGAAGCACACATAAATCTAGAGTATCTTAAAAAATCTATGTTGTCTTTAAAAGCTTTGGTGAGGGAGATTACATAATTCCTTTGGCTGATAGATTTCTATACTAGCATCAATTTATGGTTTCAGGATATTTTTCTAATATCTGACCTAAAATTCTATCTTTGGGAGGAAAAAAATAAAAGAAAGTAGTCTTGCTTGTAACAGACTTATATTTTGAAAACATGTCATCAGTCTTCCTTTTTTTAAAATTAAATAAAGCTAAATTAAAACATTCAAGCATTCTGTTTCTTTCTGTTACTTTCCTCTGGAGTATAACCCTCTGCTGAAGAAGAGTATCTGAAACCCAGCACAATGTTCCAGACACCACCAGAATTCAGTAAACAGATAAAATATTGCCCTGTGTTTCATAGGAAACATTTTTGTTAGTATATCACATCACAAGATTTGCCTTATTTAAAATAGTATCACATTGTAAATCATTGTTGGACTGTTGTCCAACCTAATTCCCACACTTTTGTTTTTAAAATCCTGATGAGGCAGGTTTTTGAATTTTGCCTTTAGGCATCTGATTTCCCCTTTCTTAATACAATGATTTACACTTACCTTTTCTGAATTTCACCATGTTGATTTTGAGTCATTTTCCAGTTTAACAAGAATGAAAAATAAACATTTAATCCTTGCCTCCAACCTGTCACTCTTCCTAGCCTGGTATCATTTTACAATTTGATAGGCATATTTGTTGCCCAGTTTTCCAAGCTTCCAGTGAAAATATTAAATGGAACCTGAGTCCGGGTAGACCAAGTTTGGGTCCCTTCTGAGGGTCTTGCCAGTGTGACAACATGCCACTGACATGTGTTGTCTGAATATGCTTTTTAACTGCTTCTAGTTTCAGATCACGTTGGTCTTATCTATATAACACTCCCTTAGCCTGTTTATGAAAACAGCGTGTGGACAGCAGGATCAACTGCTCCTTCCTTATTTATGCTGCAAAACCCAAAATTAATTTGCTTTGGCTTGATTTGGTCTCAATAACTTCATGTGGGTGGATGTTTTATTTTGTTACTTCATCATCTCAGTGTTTACAGCTTGATTACTTAATAATTTCTTCCAGTAATTTTCTGACAATTTAAGCTAAGATGACTGATTGAGAATTCCCTTGGTTTTTTTCATATTCCTTTATTATGCAGAGGTATTTTGTTTTTATTTCATTATGTTTTTCATATTTTTCCAAAGGTACTTGTTGTTCCTTCTGCTCAGATTTCAGCAGTTCTTCATGTATCCTTGGACAAATTCCTGAGATGTTGCTGACATGCATTGATCTCATTCACCTAAGTACTGTTTACTCCTGCCCTACTCGTGTAGTTTCTGTAAGTGCCTGGCTTAGGGAGAACACATCATTATTACCTTTAATTTCCTACATTTCTTCTACAAAGTTGATTATCATCCTGACTTCCCATTAAGGACAGTAATTTTTTTATTATTAAAGATGTCTCACAAGACCTGTCCCTGTTATAATTTCTGTCTTTTAATTCTGTAGTGTGAAACTCTTCCTACAAGCTGACAATGTCCATGTTATCAACAAAGGTGTCCACCCACCAAGTTCATGCCTCTCTAATTTAAAAACAAGGATGTTGTGCAGGACAGTATCAAATGCTTTGCACAGGTCCGGATAGATGGCATCAGTTGCTCTTCCTTTATCTACCAACACTGTAACCCCTTCATAGAAGACCACCAAATTTTTAAGGCACTATTTGCCCTTAATAAGGCCATGTTGGCTGTCACCAATCATGTCGTTACTTTCCATGTGCCTTAGCATATTTTCCAGGAGGATCTGCTCCATGACCTTATCAGGCACAGAGGTGAGACTGACTGGCCTATAGTTCTGCAGGTCTTCTTTTCTTTTCTTTTTAAAAATAGGGTTTATGTTTCCCCTTTTCCAGTCAGCAGCAACTTCATCAAACTGCCATGACTTCTCAAATATGATGGATAATGGCTTAGCAACTTCATCTGCCAGATCCCTCATGACCCGTGAATGTATCACATCAGATCTCATGGACTTGTGCACCATCAGGTTCTTGAACCTGATCTGCCCCTACTGCGGGTGGTTCTTCATTCTTCCAGTCCCTGCCTTTGTCATCTGTGACTTGGGCAGTGTGGCTTGAGCACTTGCCAGAGAAGACTGAGGCAAAAAAGTCATTAGGTACCTCAGTCTTCTCCATGAATTGGGTAACCAGGTATCCCATTTCCTTACAGAGAGGGCCCACATTTTCCCCAGTCTTCATTTTATCACTGATATACCTATAGAAGCTCTTATTACCCTTGATGTCCCTTGCCAGGATTAATTCTATCAGGGCTTTAGCTTTCCTAACCTGATGTCTGGCTACTCAGACAATTTCTATGTATACCTCCCAGGCTACCTGTCCTTGCTTCCCTCATTTGCAGGCTTCCTTTTTGTGTTCGAGGTTGTCCAGAAGCTCCTTGTTCATCCTGGATCATCTGCTTAGAATAATGTTTATTGGTTGTTCTTTTTTATAATTTGGTTGATTGCTCTGTTTGCCATAGCTTTTATGCCTTTTAAAAGCTATTAAGTTGCTACTCTACTATGTTCAATACTGCTTAGTCATGCTTGGCCTAGCTTTATTAGCTTACTTGATGTCTTTGATTCTAAATCTTCACTGGCATGTTCACAGTATATCCATTTTCAAATTATCACACTAATATCTTCTATTTACCAGATTTTTTTAAAGCAAACAATTGACTGTAATCAAGAGTCTGTATGTTTTTGTGAAGCTGCAGATTCATCTGTCTGCCATAAAAGTTTTATTACAAACCAAGAAAAACAAGCAAACAAAAACATTTGTTTTACCAGAGGTTCTTCCATGAAGTGGGGTTTCAATTTGAAAAGGCACCAGGTAAAGTTAAGCTACACTCTTGTGCCTATCATATATTATTACCTCAAAAATTATATCATTAATATAAATTAAACCACTGCAAATACACAGATAAAAAAGTAAAACATTATGAAAATAGAATTTTGATATAAATTTTATTCAAAATTAAGTATTAGACAAATTTCACCCCTAGAATCTCTACCTCTGCTATTAAATCTGATATTGAAAGAGGACTTTTCTATATGGCTTAGGCTCCTGAATATTTATCATGGTGTTACTTCTCGGAGGAGATGAGGTTCTTGTTTAAATTTTTAGCATCATTCTAAAAAGTTATTTATTTTCACCACATATGCTCACAATTAAATACTTTGCTTTTATTTATCTTCCAAATCATGGTTGTTGATATCTTTGTATGTGACTAATTAGACAGACATCACATGTACAAGTTTTGAAATCAGTATCTGCATGGATTCTGACTCTTGTGTTTATGGAAAACAATTGAGTAATTTTGCTGTAAACCACTTTTCTGTAACTATTTATAATTAAAAAAACAACAAACAAACAAAACCAAAAAACCCACAATGTTTTTATCGTTTAATGAATCTGTGAAGAATCACTGAGCAAAAATAAGCTAATCACTAACATCTCTTTGTAATAGGTAGCTACTTTAATTTTTTCAGAAGAACAAAAGAGAGAGAAATTCTTTTCCCAGAGACCAAGTTTCTCATATGGGACACAAGGAGCCAGTGGCAAGTAAAAGCCATAGACACAGGTTCACTCTGTTACTGCAGAATATGTTTGATATGTGCGTAGGTTATACATAAAAATTTTTAGATTGGTCTTGCATCGTCAAGAATTCACAAACTTTTAAAAAGCTTTCTCAACACAAAGAACAAGAAAACACTTGTCTGTTATTCAGTCCATTTTCTCAATGTCAAATTGTTAGTACACTCCGTCAGAGTCTGTTAATTGATCCATTAAATTATCAGCTTCATATAATGACAGATCCTTTCCCGTGACTTTTCCCTTCTTCATTTTCCACCATTCCATTTGATGGAAAACTTTTAAACAATATTTTTGTGTGCATGTTGTGCAGAAATGTGTTTTGGTGGCTGGCATGACCTCCCATAGATTAGAACTACATGAAGTTTCTGTGACTTATTAATCAGCAGTGAATTCTGTAGGAAATAGAGCACCATACCTTGATCTTGAAGAGATCCACACACTCTCAAAGTTTCTGGGCCCAGTACTGTGAACTACCCTCACATGATCCTGCCCTATAAATGACACGTTCATTAAACCCTCCAGGGTACTTCATATTTGCTAGTCTTCTGATCAGATTCTGAATGTCAGCCAGATTTAATATAATTTATTTTACCTGGCTTGATTCCTAGGACTAAGTTCACAGTGTCCTTTGGTCTTTTTAGTTTGTCAAATAAGCATATACTCCTCACAAATTATATTCCTCTTTCTTCAAGGACATTACTTTCATGATATCTGTGACTTCTAGCTGCCCTTATTATAGGTTCAAACTTACTATTTTCTGTATTATTACTTAAATTATTATACACTATTAACATTAAAAAACTGAATTGTGAACTTGGAGCTATTGTCTATTATGCTGAGAAAATAAATCCTACTATATTTCAAGCTTCTTCCTGACAGGTCTTTGCTTCATTAACAATTATTGTCCTCTAAAATATTTCTTTATTCCCTTGTTTACACCTTTATACTCCTCCTTGATTACTAGTTCATAGCAATGGATATTCCTTGCATATTTTTCTTACAGTGAGAATGCTTCAGGTCCTCCTGGGTTAGATGAAGACTGAGGAAGGCTATGAGAGATGAACTGAAGAACTTGCTGTTATTGAAAGCTTCACCAGAAAAATAGTTGGTGTTTTTTTAGGGCTGGAGTGTATAGGGCTAGAATATCTATTTTTTTAGTATTTGTAGTGCCTCAAATTCTAAATCTACTATGATTTCTTTAATTGCATGTATTGAATTTTTTGTAACTGCTTCTTTTTTGATTGTTAAGGGTCATTTCCCATAAAACACCCACTGCCCAAACATTTCTTCCATATAGTTTTGCTATACTTCCTGCTGATTTTCATATCACTCAATTAGAAATACATAGTAGACTTTCTGTGAATATCTCTGAATTCAGGAATGCTCAATGTCTACCCATAAAATAACATTAACTTTTTTACCCCAAATACTTTGCCTATACAATCTTGGTCTGTCCATGGGAAGATTAAGGTTCCTGAAGAGATGATTTTTATAATGGACAAGTCATTTCAGTAATATACTTATAAATATATATATGTAAAACAAAAGATAAACTAAAATAGTTTTTTAAGAAGTTGATTGAAAATTAAAATATTGATCTTTATAGTTTCTGCAGAAAAATTGCAACTTTTCATGAAAGGATGTTTTCCCTAAAATAGTGTGTGTCATTGGGTAAACAGCCAATAATTTATCTTTGTTGGCAAAAAAAGGAATTGAGAACAGAGGACACAAGAATAAATTGACCAAGATCACTGCATATCATAGAGAGCAATGACAACAGATACAAAGTCCCTGTCCATATAACACTGTCCTGGAGCTACTCATGATCCTCAGACCCTCTTTATGCAGAACAGTCTGAGGAATTGGCTATTGTAAGCAACTTGTCCTGTGGTTAACACACTGAGCCAGGATGCATAAATAAAAGTTTTCATTTCTTCCTCTGACAAGAAGGAGTTAAAACTCTTCTGGTTTGATCGAAATAATTGAATATTAATTGAACCATGAAAAAGGAAAAAAAAAGCCTACATAAGAGAGCATTTATGTAGGTGTCAGGGCATGTTTAAATATTTTATAATAATTATCCACTGGAGCTGAGCATCAGTTCTCCTAGGTGAATGCTCTTCTCTTCTCTGTTGAGCAGCCTAGTCTGCTTCAATACCTTTTGAATCTATCTGGTGAGATATGTTAAAGACAGGGAAAAAAATATGGAAATTATCGGAAGAAGTGGGTTTCCTGAAGGACTGTGGGTGTTCAATAGTCCTGCAGCATCACTTCCATGACTTCTTCCTTATCAATCTCCTTAACATGTCAAGGCAACTGTCTTTCAGCCTTCTGTTTTTGTTTTCCTACTTCTCTTCTTGTGGCAGAAAGGAGGCAGTAACCTCTCCTAACTTGTTCAAGAACATATATCTCAGAGAGTTGAGCTTTGTAACAATATTTACAATTTATCTGAGCCTTAGGCAGTTCCTTAAACAATATCAAGGGTCCCTCAGACATGCACCTGGTAGAGAACAAAGTGGAAAGCCATAAGTAGCTAAAAAGAATAAGAGGAGCTACCACATAATTAACAATGGAAAATGTGCATGTTGTATTGAAGGAAACCTCAAAATTTGCATTGAGATTGGAATCAGGCAACTGCCTGGCTCTATGGCAATTCTAAACTAATACAACATTAGCAACTGTCATTTCAGTCATTTTGACAGCCATGATTTTTGTCTAAAACTAGAAGCTGCTGTTTCTCAAGCTGTCATTAGTGATTGTCACCTGGAAGAAGCACTTGCTTATCAACTGAGAACAAGAGTGATGATTCCCTCAGAAAAGTCTTACCGGTGTTATTGTGTCCTCACTGCTTCTGCACTTGTCTGTGCCCATCTTTTTCTATCTCATGCTTTTTCTACATCAGAATTTTTTCTTACCAGTTACACTGGTTGTGGAAAATTAATCTCTTCTTTATGAGAGACAGTGGGGAGGGCATTAGAAAATGATTTCTCTTATTTCTGCCTTTTTCAAAGACATATTCTAGATGTTATGAAACTAGCAATGGCATTTAACTCATTCTTCAAGCAAATAGGTGATATGAATTTTAGAAACTCCTATCATGTTGTTCATACTAGTGGTAGGGAGTTCTAAGTCAGAATTGACATAACACATATTGTCTGTGAAATGGAGTCACAACCTTCAACAGAAAGTTCACCTGACAAGACAGGGACATGCCTTAAATTGATACACAATAATGTATTAACATCTCTAATGAAGATTTAACATATTTATAAAATGTTATAATTCTCCTCCTTTTAAAATTAAACTAACAAACTGCAGTTCATTAGTTCACTGCCTCTGCTTTATAAGTAAGAAATGTGCAATACAAAAGAATAAAGATATTTAATTTTTAACAAATATGTTTCATATGACTTCCTACTTTCAGGTGAACTACAACTAAACAAATTTGACTTGTAAAATGTGACAAATCTTCAAAACTGCATCAAGAAGTAACACAGAGAAAAAAAGTGACTCTCCTTGTTAAAAGACAACACTTTCAAAGGCAGAGTTTTACATTTTGAATGTCGCTGTCTTGATAATAGTTCTTTAGACTGCAACTTCACAGCAATAATGCACATTTTCATAGTTACTGCCTCTAGCTGAATTCCATCCTGGTTTTTATTCCTCTCAGTTCCCTAGCAGTCAACTAAATAACAGCATTAATCCATAGTATTTTAATTCCAGATGTGAAAATCTAGAGATGGGTACTTTTAGTCCAGTATTTCCCTTTAAATAATATCTTTTGAGGGAACAATATTGGAGGGAAAAAAAATAACTCAAGATAATGCACAACACCTACATACCACCATATTTTAATACATTTAGAACACAAAATTAAGAGTATAAGGGAAGAATTTTAGCTGCTGACATTACTACTAGCCATGTTTTATTCACCAAAACAAGTTAGCCAAGCTCAGTCCTGCACTTAACAGGTGCAGCTCTGTAATAGTTATGTGTTGGGTATCTCACACCACACGGCTGGTGTTAAGCATTCCAGAGTGCTCGTTTGTGAATATTACCTGGTTTTCCTTCAGAATATTACTTTGATTCAACAAAACTGGGAACTGCAAATTGTGCGCAGCAAGATTTAATCATTAGAACACAGTTCAAGGCCAATGACTTCTAATCTTGATTCTGACATTGTCTTGTTCGACCTCTTTTTGTTTGTTTCCTGACCTGTAAAACAGAGATAATATTTTACTTAGATATTAAGATCCTTAGATATAAAACACTGAAGAATGTAAAAAAGAGCAATCATATACAACATAATATATCTTTCTTTATTGTATTTCTTAATAGTTCCCTGGGGTACATACACAAAAAGAAATAAACATTTTTTTACCCAGAATATAAGTTCTCATATAAATTCACATATAGCAAACTGAAAAGTCGGATTAACTAAGAGTTGGGAAAGAAACTAATTTATTTTTTCTTGTACTGAGAAGTAGATTTTACATCAACAACAGATTGACTTAAAATGGAGAAATGAAAATTGTGTCATGAATTTGAAAACTGCCATGTTTTCATTTAATACATGAATAATTTTTGTTAATATGTTTGTGAGCTATTTCTCAGTTTTTTACATATTAATACCATAGCTAAACTATTCCTATGGGAACAGTTATTGGTTGTCTCTCAGTGATAAACTAACTCTGCATCTTAACATGGTTATTCAGATGTGTTAAATCTTCCTATTTTTCTGTGATCCACATGTCTGGGACCAGAGAAGGACATAGTATTTCATTTTTTAGTAGCATAGTATATAACCATTGAGGAAGAAAGACAGAATTTACAAAAATAAATAAAAGAATTTAAGAGCACAAAGTGGTGGCTGTATGTACATATATTCAACTGCTAGTGTCAGCTTTGAACAACTAAATAGGATACCAAATCCCAAGCAATAAATCTGTCCTCAGATTTTGACTCTATGCCACCCTCATTGCTTTACCACTGGGAAGTGACGACAGCCCACATGAGGCAGTGATGTTGCTGCTCCCCAAGTTACAGCCATCAGGAGTCAGTTTGGGGCATATCCTGGCTCAGTATCCAGCCATAATTACACTGTCTCTGCCAGAATCAATCCAGAAAATAGCCGTTAGACTAAACATTTCAGACATGCCAGAGAGGACTGCCAAAAAACCTGTCAGTTGTCAACCAGATGATGATCAGCTTGTGGCGTGGCTTGATCCATGTTAGAAGAGAAATATGATAACCAAGTCTGAGAAGTTTGGTGAGGTAAGGGACCTGGGGTGAGGTTCTCTGCCTTGATCAGCTCTGAGATCAAAGTCTTCCATAGTCTTCCCCAGTGGAGTTGTCTGATTTATGAGATGGGAGTGAAATCCTTGTAACCATTATGATGTGAAACTCTGAATGTAAGCAGCTTCCTACATTCATTGCATGCTTTTTTTCTGATAATTTATGTGGTGATATTGAGGCAAACATTATGCACTCTAATGTAAAAAATTGATTTGTTAATTCTGGTATTACTCAGACATATAAACAGACCACACACCAAACTGCAAAACATGAACTGCCAGGTGATGTTCTGAAAAGTCATAAAGCTTTGTAATACAAAATTACACACAACCCCACCAGTTTGTTGAGGAATGCTTTTTAAGTTTTATAAAGCTTTACTAAAATAAGAAGTAGGAAATAAAAACACTTTTCAAACTGGTAGAGCATTTTTTGTACAGGTAACATTGCTTGTCGGGCATAACTGTGTCAGTTTCTCATCTGAAATACAATTCAACATTTTAGGTTGTTTTACTGTTCGGACCTTCCAATCTTTCTTCTACTTTCAAAGCCAATGCAGACATACAGCTAGAAAACCTGGCACTTAGAGACCAAACATTCTCTTCATTGCACGTGGCTTCAAGGATTCTCCTGGGAAAAAAAAATATAAGCTGCAAAATGCAATGAGTCTTAAGAATGAGACAGTGCAGCTTCAGGTGATGTCTGGGATGTAGAAGGGAATTTTAGAGGACACTGATCTTCAGTTGCAGCTGAGATATTCTTGGAGAAAATTCAAAGGTCGAGAAGGAGAATATGGCTTGCCATATTCTGACCACTGTCAATAGCTTTCCTCAGGCAAAAATCTTACCTAGATGGGGTAGAGGAGTGGTGGCAGGCTCCGCATTAGTGGAAATCCATGAATTAGACTTTTTGAAAGTCTTAATTGGCCTTTGGCTCATCTGAGGTCTACCAAATACAGCACAAATCTGTCCTTTTACCAGCAGTGAAATAAATACTGTTAAATTGTTCAAAAGATTATAATCTCCCATGAATTCTGTATTCTTCCTTATTTTTAGAAAGATCTGTTAGGAAAATATCACCAGAGGTAGAGTGAGAATACATGTCTGCAACTAAGAATATTGTGTTGCAGTAATTAATAAATCTGAACCTACAGAAATTTGGACAAATGTAATAGAGGATATTTTGCCCTCCTTTCTTCTCATCTCCTGGTGACTTTCCCTGTACTGCACAGAGGTCCTGGCATTTTGGAAGCCCTTTCAGCTATTGATTGAAATGAAGCATTCTAATTTACTGATATTAGTATCAGATTCCTAAAACAAACTAAAATATTTATCATATATTTTCATTTCCACGCTTGCAAGACTTGAGTTGCAGTTTATTTTTGGCATTGCACTTCAGTTTTGGAAACTCAGTTTATTTGACTTGTAAAATAATATATGAGCAATACATTTAATGGAGCATAGAATGCCTTTGCTTATGAAAGATGCGAACTAGACCACTCAAATGATGCTTTACGTAATATAAACAAGACCTAAGAGTGGAAGTTGTTTATGCTATTGAAATATTCTACAGCTTGCTGTCTTGATTTTTGAATATTCTACTGATGAGGAGGAAAAGTAAAGTCTAAATCATTAGACTTCATTATTCTGCCACAAGTTTTTAAGTGGATGTGAAATTACCATTGCAGTAACTACTGAACTTTTTCTTTTGATAATCTCTGTTGTCCTCACCATTTCTTTCCCTGCAGCACCTTCTAGCTGGTGTCATTTTATCTTAATACTCTGGGTGTAAAATTATGTTTCAAGATCTGATTCTTCTAATATGCTGGGAGTGATAACTACAAGACTTGAGTGGAGCATGCGCAGCATACATGCTTCTCTCATGTCCCAAGTTGGAGCAAAGCTAGTTCTACATGGAGGAGGTCACAAGCAGAATAATTCATGATAGTTTTCATTATGATACTGTCATGAGCAATAAAAATGGGGATTTTGTGCACCTCTAAGGGAATATTAAATGTGAGAGATAACATGAGCAACATGGAATGTGATGGATAGTTAAAATGCTATTTTCTTCATTAAGAAAAGAGAATTGGTCATTGAAGAATTAGAAGCAGTAACTGTTTAGAGAGAGCAATTTATATACAGTCAGATGGTTGACCCATTATAGACAAGCTGCTTTAGGAAAGAATTGGAAGGAAATAGAATAGAATAAGTAGATATTGGAATTACCCCTGGATAACAAAGGAAGAGAAAGGGAAAAGCCAGTGGGATAGAAAGAAAAAGAAAACCGGAGCTGGAAGATTAATTAGTCTAAACCAAGGCTGATAACCTTGATTTGTGTTTTTTCTTTTTTTGGATCTAACTACATACAGGACCTTAAGCCTTCCTTTTTCATCACTATGTGGCACTTCCAAATACCTAATCGTGCTTACACAGTTACAATATAGGAGTTGAGATGACTTAGATTCTTTGTGTATGACATCTCATACTGTGCTTTGTCTGATCTTGTCAGCCTCAAAAGTGACCTCATCAAAGCATGAATATTACTGAGGAAGTCCTTGCAGATCTGTCACTCTGGAAAAAAAAAGTTTTATTTAAGATAAATAAAAATAAATTCAGGTTTTCAACTGTTGTTGAATGTCCTCCAAAGAGGACATGTGCACCTCTTTTGGTGCAAGAGTTGCATGAAGAATCCAGAGAAAAGAATATGAAAAGTACATGACAAATATGATGAAAAGTACTGATGTTTTCCTAGACAAAATGAAGCAAAATGAAACAAAACTAAAAACACAGTGGTGCCCAGGTTTTAGATGTAAGTAGAATGGTTTGATACTTCTAATAAAGTGATTCATCAAAAGAAGAAGACTGGTTTGATGCAGCTGACTCCTAATACCAAACAGTCCTGTGTCACACCTGCTCAAAACGATGGAAAACTGGGTAGCCTTATTTCTGACTTAGGTCTAGTGTCTGGCTGTGACACAGAAGTATCTAAGACAAGAAGTATAGCTGTTTAAGTCTTTCATGAAATTAAAATGCCTGCAACATGTAAAGAAAAAGAAAAACTGATTTAGAAACTACATTAACATACTGAAGGAAAGAATTTTCTCACTACTTTTGCTTCTGTTTGACTTCACACTCCTGCAACAAAAAGATCTTGAGGCTTGAAAAGTAATGTTTTCTAAAGATAAACTATGTGTACAAAGGTCAGGTGTTCATTACTGTGAGTTACTTCTACCAAGAAAAGGCATAAGTGAAGAAGTGAGACAGTGTGCAGTTTCCACAATATATAGTACTTATACTTCTGAAAGAATGTGCAAATTATGCATACATCTAGTCCTTTCAGAATTGATAGTGGTAAATAATATTGTGTGAAATGTCATACAAAATGATGCACAAGCTATGAATTCCATTTTCATATACAAGAAAATGGTATTGTCGTTTGAGCAGGAGAAAAATGAGCTTCACAGGAGATGCTGCTGACTTCAATCACTTGTTCAATGAGCTTGCACTGTTACACATCATGAAGGGCCACTGGTTACAACCCTAGCAAATATGCAGTGTAAAAACACCCTAATCCATATAACTCTTTGCTGGAAATCCTCAGTCATTACTCTAAAAAAAAGGCAAACTCATCCACTTGATCTGGATATACAAGAACAGATGTTTCCCAATTAGAATCTAATAGAAACTCATCAGCATTATGTATCAATTAGATTTGCAACAGAAGACAAATCCCTCTTTGATATCTCTTAATGTTATCAGCCAAGGTATTAACAATTAGAGCACAGAAAATTTTCAGAAGACTCGTTGGTAAAAATAAATTACTTTTGTTTAATAATGGTAGTAGAAAGAGAAAGTTTTATAATTTTTTGCTCAATGTTTCACTTTAACCTTCACTAAGAGGACCTACAAGAAACATGAGAAAGAGACTGATTTCTTCATAAACATATGAAATATTACAATATATTAAATCTAACAGCTCCAACTCATCAACATACATCAACGAGGGAAAATAGTTTTGTTAACCTAACCTAGAAACACAGGTGGTTTTAGGAAACAAAAGTTTACGCATGATAAGTTGAGTGATGATGATTGTGTGGAAATGTAAGTACAAAAGTGCAGGGGATCAAAGATGGACTCCGTAGATTTAATATGAATCAGACGAGAAGACCTCTTTATTTACTTAACTATCCCTTATATACATTTGTATCACGCACCTAATACGTGCTCTCTGATTGGTTAACGTCCCTCTTATGTGGGACAGTCATGCACACTAGAAACACTCCCATTGGTCCAATTAGCAACACTCCCATTGGTCCATTTGCTTCCTGGTAATACATTGTCCACATCATTCAGAAGCAGTGCCACCTCACTTCCTGGTGAGTCTTCCTGTGTCCGACTTGGAAACACTTGATGTTCTTCCTGTTTCCTGCTCCTCGAGATGACCTTTGGTATGTGGCTGTGTGTTTAGTCAAAAGACTGTCAAATGGATGGTTCATGGTATGCCATCGTCCTACCCCAACACAAAAGTGTTCACTGGTGAATTAGAGAAACATCCTCTGTGTACATTGAAGCCCAAGAGGCAGGTGGAGTACCTATTTGTGCTAGTATGGATATGCATTACATACTTCAACGCCTGTTTTTCTTGCCCTCTCTGTGTTGCATTCATTGGACTGCCATTTCTGAAAACCATTAGATTTAATAGAGCTTTTGACACTTGTACATAATCAGAGAAATACAATCCAAAAGGACCCAGAGATATTTTAGTACGATTTGGTCAGATTGCATATTAAACCAGCATATATCCAACTTATTGCTGCTTCTTCTTTCTTTGAAACCCATTCCCTGGAAGCCACCATCATTATGTCACTCTGGACAGACCCTTAATGTTTTTCCAAGGTGTGGTTGAGCTTGAAGGTAAAAATTATGTTGAATAATGGCAGGTGTGATCTGAGCTAATAAATATTTCCAAATTGAATCTAGTATTGTATGTCCCTGATAAATTCATAATCCATAATGAATTTAAGATCCAACCGACATTTTAAAATTAATCACTAACAGTCAGCTTGAATAACCTGCTGTTTAGCTGGTAATATATATTAATAATTTTGGCAGCTCTAAAGGCTAAAATATTAAGTTAAACATTTCCTCACCAAAACCTTGGTAGCTATACTACAGAAAGTAACATTTTAAAAGTAATACATCTATGTGGGTTTTTTTGGACTGTTTTTAAATGAAAAATTATTGTAATAATAAAAGGCACAATCTTAAGGATATTCAAGAATTATTTTTTTAGTGTTCTTTACATGCAACATGTAAAGTAACTTCATATTTTGAAGAAGAAAATATCACCAAAGTGAACATTACATAGATGAAATCAAAGTAACAGACACCTCCAAGCAAATATCTCAGTCTTTCTCTCAGACTCCTTCCCTTTACGGACTGATTTTAAGATGTTCCAGCTATTGTCCTAATTCTAAGCAGCTGGTAATTTCCTCATTAATTTGGCTCTGCAGTCTGCTTGAAATGACAAAAGATGAAGGCTGTCTAAAGGAAGATAAGACTTTTCAAAGCAGTATGACATTCACAGTAAATACTGTATTCCTATATGCCACCTAAAAGTCTGGGGATGAGAAATCACTGCTGATTAAATATCATGGACATGTCCGTTTTTTCCACTAAACTAAATGTATCAAGCTGTTGCCACCATTTGCCCAGAGTTATGTTTCAAAGGTTTTTAAGGCTGCACAGCAGTGACTCACTATTGAGATGAAAAAGGCTGGGATCACAATAAAGCTGCATATGAGCCAGTCATTTACATCTCAGAGTGGAGAAGTGAAAAACAACACACTTTACCGGTGCTGTCCTGCAACTATCTATCCTCCACAGAAAATACAGCTACTGGTGTGAACTCAAACTAGAAAGGAAAGTCATGTGCGTTCCACCTCTCAGTGGCATGAAGTTTGTTGTGGAAGATGGCCTCAGTCTTATCTGAATCAGCTTCCATTCAGTGTCCCTTATCCATGCCCAAGCACTAGACCAGGTGTTAAGTATCACAGGTCATGTGGATCATGCAAAGGCTATTGACTTCCCTTCCAAGCACACTGGTGAGGCACCAGTGCCACTTCGGCATTGTTCACAGAAGATTTCTGGCTGCAATTTTATTGCAGTAGCATAAGACAATACTGCATGTTCCTGCATCCCCAATGTATCTTCCTTCATGTCACTAGTGGTCGCTGCATCCTCATATCCATTGTCAAAACTGCACATAACAGTTGCTCTATCCTCATTCTGTTGAAGAGGTCTGGGTGTGAGCTTTCAAGAAGAAGGTTGCTGCTTGCTTTCGGTTGGGTTTATTTTCCTTTCCTACCGAGTTCATCTGACAGCAACAGGCTACAGAAGGGAACATGTGTGATGACGCTGGCAGATCTGACAGGGCAATATTCTCCAGCGGGAAAGTGGTGATAATTTGCTTTGGGAAGTAACACTTTATCTTCTCAAACAAAACCTTAGACACCTTAGAGTAGCGCACCATCTCCTCCTTGCGTTACTTAAAGACTGGCATGTTTATCTCTGTTAACGCTTCCTCTTGTCCCCTCCCCCAAAACCTCCCAGTAGTATAACAACATGTAATGGTCCTGCATTATAATTTTATGTTTTGTGACAATTTTAGGAAGAATTACACTTTTAAGTACTTCTAATAATTTTTTTTTGTTTTCCTATCAATAAATGCTATCCACAAACAGGCCATCCACTTCTTTCCTTACTTGAAAAACGAACCGGATAATTAAGTTGGAAAACTGTTCAGTTTTAGTTTTGATAGCTAACTCCCTTATTATTTCACATTCAAAAGTTTGTTTGTACGATGTAAGATACAGAAATTTGTGATTTTTAATATAAGAGGTCTTATGTCTGTGTTCTTAGCATGTAGAAGAGAATGTGAGGTTAGGAACGGATGACTGGCTGGGTGTTGAAGGTAATGTATGTTCTGGCTGCCTGGGATTCTTGACAGCTTTATGATTTGAGGAAGCACACTCTTTAAATGGTGTTCAAGCATCACAGCGGCTTACCCTTCTCTCCCCCCTACCTCTTCTTCTTAGCACAAACTGCTTCACTGACTTTCATATCTATAATTTGGCCCTGAGCATCTAAAGATGGATGAACTCATCTTGGAAATAAATGAGAAGTGAGAGAAAAAAATCCATGTGAGGTTGTTTTACATTCCCTGGAGCCCCTTGTATTCAGCCCTCAAATTCCCCGCTTGCTTGAGGAGATGATGATATTTAAAACTAAAAAGAATTACAAGCTAAGCTTAGGCTTTTAGTGCTGTCACTTCTGCACTGCATTCCCTACTACTTCTGTTGGAAACGTGCCTTAACTTCTAGTATCTGATATTGAAATAATATCAGAGGCATAGGATATCAAGCCAGGATAGTGCCATTGTGAGAAGTTTGCTTTCCAGTTTGGTTTTGGGTGTGTAGGAAGTTTGTTAGGATTTATTTTATTTTTTTTTTTGACATGCTGTTCTGATATCTAGCTAAACTGCAGACAGACTGAATCAATATTATGGTCAAACCACAGAAGACACCACACACCCTCTCATGATCCTCAAAGCAGAAAGGAGGGCACTTTAGTAAGAGTGAAAAAGCTTTCTTGATGTGTCAAGTATGTCAATTTTGTGTGCAAAGTGAGAGCTGAGGCTTCGCAGGATAAATCAGTCCGAGAGAGAACAAAGAGCTCTTATCCTCTTTGGAGTGAAAAGAAAAAGCAGGCAATCTTTATAAAGCATAGCTTTGATTCAAGTGAATCAATTAGTAGTTAATCACATGCTTAATTTTAAAAGATTGAAATGCAAATAATTGCATGATGTTACTTGAATTGTTTTTAAATATATTAATCAAAATTCCTGTCTTGGAGAAGGGTGTTAGCTGATACTTCACTCATGCCCACATGCATTTCCATTCTTACAGTCATTTATGCTCCCTTTAATCATCTCTGATCAGGCTCTGACTGGCAAGACTGCATGAGCTAGTGAAAAAAGAACACAAAGGACAAGTTTCTCTAGCTGACCTTAACAGACTCTTGTAACATAAAGGAGAATTTCCTCTTCCTAAATCCAATGAGCATGCATGACAGCTAAAAGCAGGTTATGTGTTTGATAGGACCATTTCTCCCCCCTTTATTAACTGTGCAGTGGCATAATTGGACAGTGATTGGACAGTAGCATTGCATGTTCAGGGTGTCAGAAAAGCATCTGAAAACCAAGCAAGTGTGGTCTCATCTGTGCTTCATTGTGAGTTCTATTGACATGACTGCTTCAGGACTGAATCTCCTCAAAAAACACTAGCAGTGGCTCAAGGGCATCCCCACTGACTGTATAACACCTTGATAAATACTGTGCTCCCAACCTGAGTTTTTTCAGTTATGTTACACAGAGTTGCTTAAAACTTCCTTCTTAAGATGTTACAGTTACCTCACTTTAGATTTGGAGTAACTCCACATAACTTCAGTCTTCTAACAAAGGTAAATTTTATATTGTGTGTATGACTACAGTGTGTCTACAGAGTATTGAAAAAAGGAAGCTTTCAGGTCTGGAAGACCTACAGGTTGTTTCTACTTCTATGATAACTTTCTGTTTCTGCTTGAGATGGGTCTTTGAGAGATCAGTTTAAAAAAATGTATTGGTGACAGTAAACTACTCGGTTGCTGTTTTTCCAGATAGTCAATTATTTTGTAGTTTAAGATAGGTATGAATTTCCAATAAAGAGTTGTTTCAATTTCATGTTATTTTCACTAACTGCAGATAACCTGCAGATTATGTTCACTAAAATGCGGTTTGAGTTGTGTTATTTTACTGTCAGGAGAAATAAATCCACTCTAAACACAGCTTCAAGCGAAGCATAGTATATTGAGGTTATATTCACTTAATTTACTTCTAAATATTCACTCAAACTATAAACAGATAACTATTTGAAAGCCTCCGCATTATCTGCATTTCTATTTAGATTTGGTGACAATGACTTTCTGTTGTCAGTGGCATTTCTTTTAGTTTATTTTATTGTTTAGTGTTGCTTGTCTTTTTGTTTCTCCTGAACTGACATGCTTTCAAAATTTATGGTCTTTTCTCTTTTAGGAATGTTGAAAAAGAAATTTTAATTAAAAATGTAAATAGTGTTTCCCTAGCAGGCATAGGCAATCATGTGACGGGCAAGCCAGATATAGATTCTGTAAGAAAGCTGTAAAGCAGTGGTTTTAAATCCAAAATAATAAGAGAGTTTTTGCATTCTTCAACATCTTTGAAACCGGAGGAAACTTCTACTAACCCTTTCTTTTGCAGCAACCAAGAGGAAAATTCTTTAGGTGAACTCCAGAGCTTTCGGTTGTTTGCTGTCTGAATGGGCTGAATATCAGGAACATTCACATACTACAACATAACATATTGGTGACATTTAGAACTAGAAGAAAATAAGGTGTTTTGCATGAAATAATTCACCACATTAATTTATCATAGGACAAAGTGTATTGGGATGGAAACAGAGTCAAGACAGTTAACCCTGCAAAAAACCATCTCTCCGATATCATAAAAAGGTATCCTGAGTCATAAAAAGCTCTGGCTATTTCTTCTCACTTAACTTCAGAAACAGTGCTCAACACCTAAAAAATATTTTAATGGAGACTCATTTTTTCTGCTAAAATGTGGATGTGTGAAGAGAAGACTCTGCTAGATTTTTTTTTTATAACTATATTTTTAAAAAAGGTGAATTGAATTAATTTTGCCTCATTCAGTCCAAAAATTTAGAGAATTAACTAATACTGGTCCTAGCAGCAGAACACCTTGCCTCAGAATATAACCTCTCTCATATCATTAACATTAACTCTAGCATTTACCTTAAACAATTCTATCTGTTTTGATGGGCCTTTGGAACTGTTTTGAACCTGCTGTTTGGAGCCATGGAGCACATAAAGAGAGTTTAGGAAAAAGTAAATGTACCATAGCTATATTGATTGCATGCCACAAAAAAAACCCCAAAACAAATTATTAAAAATTTTGGTGTTCTGCAGACCATATATTAACAAAACAACCAACATTCTCCAAAATCTGTGGCACAGAATAATTGAAACTTCACACCAATATGCAGTAAGGCATTATGCCCAAACAAATATCAGATTATCTAAAACATGTAGCTTTTTGTTATCTTTGGAATTGCTGGTCCCTTTATGTGCCATAGTAGAAGCCTTGGCATGTATGTTATTAACAAAATCAAGAATCTAAACTGTGGTTTGAGTTTTTTTCATTTTAAAGGAAAACTTATTATTAATTGTGTATATGTATGCAATTATATCAAACAGTGCTTTAGTTATGCAATCATCACCTCAGTTGTACTTTAAGGCATATCAGGAATCAACCTCATACTAAAAAGAGTCAACAAGGAGACACGGAGAATCTTTTTGGTATTTTCAACTTTTATTAGTAAAGAAACCTCTCAATTCCTTTATCCATGCTGACACTTTACTCAAAATCATATCATAGCTTGAGAGAACTCTGTCTAACAGGAAGCACACTCATGGTCTGAAATGCACCAACTTCCCAGTTACTACATCCAGTCTCTCCGTATGTCACTTGCTCAGAGTGTGTGTGTATATGTGTATAAGATAATCTGGTTTGCAGATCTGAGACAGCTGGTTCCTGGGGTGGGTTTTCTGCAAAACAGTCAGCTTTATTGGCAAAGACCAACCTCATTCACTTTTTAATCTTTTTTTTGTCAAATGGGCTTGGTTTGCAACTTCTTTACTCTCATGGCATGGACAGCTAGAGATCTTTTGACCCCTAAAATGTTTTCCAACAGCATACACAATACTGTGTCCAAGATTAGGTGGCACATCTCAACACCTCAAGAGAGGTGATGACAAAGTTAGAAAGACCAAGGGAGAGCCATAAGAAAAAAATCAAAGGTGTTGGAAGCACAAAATGGGAAAAAAAAAAAGAGAGAAAAAAGCCAAAACCCATTACTTAAGGCTACAGAAGAGAATCTTAAGAAGACAGTAACATTAAAGGTCTTGAAAAAATCAAGGAAATAAGTTGTTTGTTGACAGGAGCAATGGCTAAATCAGCAGCAAGCAAAGACTAGATTATATTCAGGAAAAGCTGAAGTTTTAAAAAAGAGTAAAAAAGAAAAGTGAGATTGTGCTTACTCAAGTGAGCTGAGGACCCTCCTTTCCTGGATGGCGTATGACGGGAAACATCTCACAGGAACTGTGTAGATAGCTGATCCTGTATTATGGCAGAGGAGAATAGCAGGTAACTTCCTGAAGTCCCCTCTAAACCTTATTCACTCTGATCCTCTGAATCTATGTCTTAGTAAGAAAAGATTAGAGAGGGATTGAAGCACAATAATGTTAGTTCTGATCAGAGGAAAGTCTCAGGGTTTCACAGCCTATATTTCTGGCATTTGGCAATGGACAAATCAGAAGAAAGAGAAGGAATTGATAGGAAACTGTAGTCTGAAGTTTGAAAAAAATAAGCGGCTTATGTGGCAGTTATGTATCTAACCATTTTATCAGTAAATGGATTGTCTGTACTACAGAGCTCATTCTTAAATTATCAAGAAGAGAAAAAGAAAACTATAATCATACTCTTCTACATGTCATTGTAATTAATTCCCTTGCTATGTTGCTGACTCATGCCATCAGTTACAACTTGCTGCTAAAGCTCACAAACACATTTCTACAGAGCAAATTTACATCATGTAACATCCTCCAACAAATATGCCTTCTGAAACTGGCAATAGCTGAGTATCTTCATCAAAAATCAAGAAAATACTCATCACACTTGCTTCAAAACTTGTCTACTATGGTTGTAATTGTAAGAAAGAGTTATCACTTAAATGAATAAATAAATTACAGAATCACAGAATCCTAGGGGTTGGAAGGGACCTTGAAAGATCATCTAGTCCACCCCCCCTGCCAGAGCAGGGTCACCTAGAGCCCATCATACAGGAACGCATCCAGGCGGGGTTTGAATGTCTCCAGCCAAGGAGACTCCACAGCCTCTCTGGGCAGCCTGTTCCAGTGCTCTGGCACTCTCACAGTAAAGAAGTTCTTCCTGATATTCACATGGAACCTCCTGTGCTCCCGTTTGCAGCCATTGTCTCTTGTCTTATCATCGGTCATCACTGAAAAATTCTTGGCTCCATCGTCCTTCCAATAAATTGAAAGATTTGGCAATGTTTGCCATTGTTCTTCTTTTTGGTAACTTTTCCTTGTCTAGTGCTTCCAGTAATGAAGGAGGCTTTGTGGTGCCACTCTGTGCAAGAGCACTGGTTTTACGATGCAAACACCTTGGCCAAGTTAGTAGCAGACAGAACATGGTCAGGCAGTGGTGCTGCCCTTTGCTATGGGGCGGTGGTTGGCCAAACCTTGGGAAGGGGCAGGAGTAGCCTGCTAGTGCTAGGCTCATACTTCTCATGTAAAAAAAACCCCAAAAAACAGAGGTTTTTGAGTACTGAGAAAGAGCTAAGTCTGTTGTCTGACAGACTGCTACTTACCTCTCAACTTTCAGAGTAAGCAGACTCTCAGAGGATAAGAAGGGTCTGTGATAGCCTTTCCTCGTAATCTGGGGGATGGAAGTTGTGTTTACCAGAGCGTTGCTTCTTCTTCCTTTTGCAGCCAAGCAAGAAGTGCATCGTTCTACTTGTGTTCATATGCAGGACAGTGAGGTCTTACCTGGGTTTCCTAAGTTGAGAACTAGGTGGTTTCCTACATGTTGTTGAATAAAATTATGTCCTAATTTTTTTAATTCTCTCATCTTAGAGAGCAACAGAAATTTCTGCCAAACAATTAGTCTGTTTTAAAATTAAGGACAATACCACAACATTTATTTATTTTTTAAGGATTTTTTTATATATAGAAATAAAATTTCCACCTGAAAGACACCCTAAACAAACCACAAAGAGCAATGTGTATATCTCCATTTGAAGACATAAGTATGAAAGGAAGGAGACAGTTTCTTAGGTTTTTCTTTTTATTGTGTTGACCCTTAAATTTTGAATGGATAATTGAGTGTGTATATACATATTCAACAACATTATGCTACAGGGTTTGCACACTTGCAATTTATTGGAGAATTTTTTTAAGTCACTTTATCTCAATCCCATCCTAAGAACATGTGAATTGAGGACAGTCGTGTGAAAATCAACACCTTCAATAAAAAGTTCAGGAGTTCACGACTGGCAAGAGGACTGGCGTTCACAGACTAGTTCAGCAACTACTTAACAGATTACCCTCAAGGTACAAGAGAAAAGTGAAGTAGTGTGAGTTAACACTTTATTTTATATTGCCTACAAATATCTTGAAGCAAGTTAGTATGTTATAATGAGCTAGAAATTGGAAGCTGAAGAGAAGAACATGAAGGGTCATGCACCAGTGTGTGGCTTGAAAAGGTTTCTTGATTTCTTTTTCTCTCATTTTTGGACAAGTAAATATGTTTCATTTATTGTGTTACATACAATTACTTCATAACTATTTAATAGTTGGAACAGAGCAGTGGCCAGATTCCTTAGAAAACTCAGGGGTAGTTATGGTATTATCTGTGATTTTAATTTTTTTAATTCGTCACAGTATTTACATTGCTTGTTCCTCTTATTTAGAGATGTGTGATGCATCTTTGGGGAAAAATTCATAATCGTATTGTTCTACCTTACTTCTTCATAAACTTTACTATCTTTGTCAAAAAATATTGATGTTACATGAAAATCACTCCTTGTGTAAGTTAATATCAGCTGCTGACTTTCTTTTGATAGTTCAGTAATGTTTCAAAACCAAAACCTGAGTGAAGGATGCGTTATCCAAAAAACATTTCAGGAAAAGGTTTTTCCTGAACTGAAAGTTGAGGCCCACATGTTAAAACATTAATGATACAATAATATGCTTCTCCTTTCTGCTTTTTAGTAACTTTTTTAATTTTACCGTTTAGTACTTTTATTTTGATTTTTTTCTAGACTAAGTGCTTAGTACCCACTTAGTTATATGTCTGATCTGGCCCTTGTCACCAGCTGTGCCATGTCTTCAACAGCTCTCACTGAACTCTGTAAACTCACATGCTTTAATCTATGCTGAAAGTCGTGGCCCTTTAATTTGTGTTTTATCAAACTTTAAGTACAACTTTAGTCTCTTAGCATCAAAGAAAAAAAAGAAGTGAAGCTGTGTAAGAAAGTGTGTGCCTTGTTCAATGATCTGTTATTTCTCCACTGTAGAGTTAGTGTGATGGATTGATAGCTTCAGTCAAATCAAAGGATGAAAACGTGAAATTATATAAAAAATAACAGCTTGACTTTTTACCTTTTTAGTTTTTATTTTGTTTCTCCTTTCCAAATACAACCTCTCTGAACTTTATTAACTGCGGTGCTAAGTTGAAGAGTGGCTGGTCAGACTGACACCATGGAAATGTATTCATTAACATCCCTTTTTGTTGTTGATATATCAGATACAAAAGAAGTTCTGGTAGGGGATAGGTGTAAGAAATGTAGAAAGGATGTGCTTTTCATATTGTGGGCCAACGCTTAAATCAGGATTTAATTGAATCCTTAAATCCTCCCTTGCAAGTTTCGGCATTGTATTTAAACTGCATGAAGCTACAAACCAGTTTAAGAGCTTATGTTTGAATGTGACACATAAGCTGTAGAACTCAATTGGTTACACAGAATTTCACCTACAATTTCCTTTTTTTGGAACTGGAAGAAAACTATGCAAATGAAGAATCACAGGTGCTACTGAAGCTAATATATGCAGGCTTAATGAATCTGTCCTTGTCCAGCTCAAGGTATGTGGTTTTCTTGTTTTGTTTTGTTGGGGTTATTTTAAATCTGAATAGAGTAAAAGATTGCATTCTTCACTCTGTTTTCTGTTTGCACTGAAATTTTTTCTCACAAATGACCTTGTTAAATATTTACTTTTTTTCTTTTTTTTTGTAATCTAATTTAAAAAAAAATCATAGGTATTTGACTAAAACTTATAATGCTTCAGCCTTTGTAGTTTGCATCTATATGTTATACTCTAACTGATCTTGAATTCCATTTCATTAAAAAAATAACCTGGAATATAATCTGACATAGCAAAAACAGCACTCAGAAAATGACTGACTGATTTATGGCTGAAATACAGCATTTGAATTCTCCACAGGCTAGTAGCAACTGTGAAATTAGTATCCTTGGCAGTAAAGTCGATGACCTTATATGAAATGTTGTGCTTTGAGCAACACAAGGCTGTGCTTCTAAGTCTGTCTTTTATGTGTGCCTACAGCTGAGACTGTCCCTGTAGGTATGCTGCAGTCACCACCTGCTCTGCCAAACAGAGCCCAAGGCTTACACAGCAGCAACTGGAAATTTTACATACAACTGAATTGCCAGAGACTTGAAGGAAATAGGTCTTGATTTACATTTGCTGGATGCAGCTGTGTTTCTGTGACAAACTATATAAAAATGGCTATGGATTTCATAGTCAAAATTCACATGAATCCTTTAGTTTAGATCTCCTGCTTGTTTTCTGCTGCCAGTTGTAATTATTTTCTGTAAAGGTAACATACTCCAAAACAGAAGGACCAAAAATTTGTCCTTTTTTGTCAAGTATTTTGTTTCATGTGCAAAACATAACATTAATATTATTTGAGGAAAAACAAACTTGTAAGCTCATCCTCCTAATCAGTATTAGCACAATTTAATTATTTGAGTTACCTGCGCATAAGGAGAAAAGATTGTCAGGTGAAGGACGTGAGCTGCAGCTGCAGGTAGCAAACACACATGCTATTAACATCACCAGAGCTCTACAATTTCTAGTCATGTGGCTCTCTGTCATTCCACAGCAAAGGCTTTTATTTTGTATGTTTGAAAAACGATTGCTGGGAAGATCAGAAAGTCCATATGTGCAGTAAAGTATGCTTTCTATATTTTCCATATTTAGCACCTACATTTTGCATTCTAGGGGAAAACCCTGAGAAGTGGCTTGACATTATAGTTTCAACTTCTAATTAAAGATATTTTTGATGTCCAAAGGAAATGCATGGTCCTGGGAAGATAAAAATATCCCTGTGCACTGGATGTGGCAGACTCCACTCACAGACATCTTGCTGCTTGTCAAGAAAGTGATGGCAGCTGAACCATGGTGGAGATTGGCAAAACTTGGGCATGAAAGATCTACATACCCTTCACGAGGTTACACCTGACTTTATCATTTTGAACACATTTCCCTTGTGTCCTTTTATATGCGGTTGTGGTACTCTTACTTGATTACAGAATGTATTTACAAACAAGGATGTTTGGCAGAGTGCGTGGTGCTACACAGTTCTGTTATGTGCCAGTTCAGAGAGATGTCTGATTAGATTATTTCAGACCAGCTCACGTGGAAGAACTATACAAGGCATGTGTGAACAATATTGCTTGAACCAGAACTAACCTGACGAAAAGTCGTATTTATTTCTAGCTAAATGGAAATCTATTAAAATACAGTGTGGTGGTCTTCGAATTAGAGGCAAGAAATGTAATTGCCATTGCAAAAGCAGGGTAAACAAGGAAACAATCTGTGCATCTAGTAAACACTCAGCATCCCCATTCCTTTCTGTAATTCAAAGTAATGATTCCAGTTTGACCTCTTTAGCTATAGTTAAGCACAAGAACACAAATTCTTTAGAATTCAGAACATATCAGTTCATTTCAGCAAAGAATCTGACTCATGACATTTTCAAGAGACGTTTTAAGCACCAGTAGAAGCACGAAAGCTTAGGCTGTGCAATTCTGAAAGGGCTTAAATAGCTGAGTCCTGCTGAATCTCTCTATACCTGTGCCTGCCTACAGTGTGAGATATATTCCCTTTGGTTTTTAAATAAATATTTTAAACCATTTATATTGCTTCTCATTATATAAAGATATCTGGTGGTTTTAGTGTTGATTTTTTGATTTTGGTTTTTTTTTCCCCCTTGTAAGGGGACCCATGCCTGTGGACTTACAGAATTGATAAATATGGTATCCTATAATGGAACAATTTACCAAAACAGGTATTTCAAATTGTCGTTAGGAAGAACATCATGTCTGATCATTCATGTACATATAGATCCAGGGGAGCTTAATAAAGCATTTTTGATTGACAGACATCCATCACCACACAATGAAGGGATGATGCTGGATCTGTGAGAAATATGAGGTTTAGGATAGGGATTTGAAGGATGCATGTCAACCAGAACTGTTTCCCCTACAAATGTAGGCAATAGATTTTGTATCTCAAGAGTTGCACCTAATGTGATGTTAAACTTTACAGATTGAAATATTTTAATTTATTTTTTTTTTCCTGGAGGATAATGGCATTGGACCTGTCAATTCCATTCATTTTAGAGACCCCTTTAGTGGAAGGATGCCAATGTATCATGAAAACTTCCTATTTCAATGAAAAAAGGAAACTGGTATGGAAGTAAAGACTCATATCTCTGTAAGATAGAGCACTGAGTAGCACTTACATCCTGCATACTAGGTAACAATTTACTTCAAAACAGTACACATAAGTGCTGGTGACCTTTGATTTCTAATGCATCATAGTCTCTCTCATTTCCAGCTGTGGCTTGCCCAACATTCTTCACAAGCCCTGTAAATCAAATATGAAGAGATCTTGTCAGGCATATGGATAAGGAAGCACAAGGCTTGACACTTGCCATGAACATAATTCCAGTATTTACTACAGGTATTTTGTTTTTTCACATGACTTTTCACTGGGACCATTGCAAACAGTCTTTTCTATCTCATACTACTGTAAGAGAATAAATAATTAATGAATCAAGTTTGGTTGGTTGGTTGTTTTTTTGGTGTTTTTTGGTTTTTTTTTGTTTGTTTGTTTTTTTCATGTGTGTGATTTTTTATTTTTTTTTTCTAAGAAAACTCTCTACTAGTAATCTGATATAATTAATCTTGACCAATAAACTTTGGACTCCATAAACCAAAGAAACATTAAAGGAGGATAACACCGTGCATGTATACACACGTATGAGGATACACCTGGAAGAAAACTGATATACCTAGTCTCATTCCAATAGACATGCAGAGCACTTGCTTGTGTCTAATTGTAAAGATGTCATTTAGTAGAGTTCACTGGCAAGGTTCATACTGAAAGTAAGTGCATGTTTGAGGACAACAGTTATCTGATGCACAATTTGTCTGAATGAACTGACAGTTATATGTCCAGGTTGTGAACGAGGAATGTTAGAACATATGGGCTCAGCAATCCCAAAATCTCCAAATCCACAAAAATTTAGGTGAGCCACTGAAAAACATGTGCCATATGTGGTAGTACATATGTACAAAATGTCCTATTGAGCTACTCCGTTTTCCTCTCAAAAGAAATATTTTATATTGAATGCTGTATCTGAATTGATTAAAAGTTGTTACCAGCTACTGAACTGTGTAAATCCAAGGAGCAGTTCAGGAGCATTTAAAAAATGTGTTTAAACTCACTCATCTGCTGCAGGTTTAGTTTTATGTTGTGATACCTTGGGGGGAAATACATGAAGCTCTCTTTCCTTTTCAACCTCATTAACAAGGAAGATAAAATACTTCTTATTATCTTCTTGGCTTTTTTGTTTTGTTTTGTTTCGTTTCAGTTCAGTTTTTTCTTCTCCTTGCTGTGAAATTAGGTTTTCTAGTAAAACAAGTAAAGTTTCCTCCATATGGGCTTAAATGTATGAAACCTGCCTGAAAAAGGATATAGATGTATTTCTTCCATTTGATCTTGTGACTTCAGTGGAGAAACATCACTGCTACAGATTTTGTCACGTGGAAGTTTAAAAACTATAAATTTTTATTTATAATATAGTTGAATAGAAACTCGGTAAAATTGTAGTACTGACTGCTTGCTAAACTCAATGAAGTTTCAAGGGAAATTTTTTACTTAGTTTACAGTTTTACTGATGGGCAGAAATCCTTTAATGGATTAGCCAGACAAGCACCTATAAAGAAAAAGTTAAACCAGGTATCTTTTGAAGACAACTGTTTAGCAGAGTAGTCCTAAAGTTAGCTAAAAGTCATTCTCATTTAACAAGGGCAGAACTGGCAGAAAGTGTGAAAAAAATCTTTTTTCTTTAATTTTCTAGCTCCAAAACTGGAAATGCTGATATGAAATGTAAAGATATGAAGTGAATTACTAGATTATGGAGTCTTCATACTTCAAGTGCTCAAGACACTCAAATTTTGACAGTAGGGGAATGGGGAAACATTCAGAAGTGGTTTTTTGTATGCTGAAATAATTTGAAATACCTTCATACTTAGTAGATGTCTGAGTTCTTCAAGAAACCTAACTTGAAATAGATACCTTTAAGTCGCAGTGGGGGAGATTCAGATTTGACATTAGGAAAAATTTCTTCACTTTAAAGGTGATTGAGTATTGGAATAGGTTGCCCAGGGAGGTGGTGGAATCACTGTCCCTGAAAGTGTTCAAGATGAATCTGAATGTGGCACTAAGTGATATGATTTAGTGTTGATGTAGATAGGTGGTTGGACGGAGTGATCTCGAAGGTCTCTTCCAACCTCAATGATTCTATGATTCTATAATATAAAAAAAAGCATAGGTTAAAGTGTAGACCTCCTTAAAAAAAAAAATCAAAAAACTAAGAATACCAAGTAAAGTGTATCTAAATTTCTCTTCAGAGAAGTGCCTTGAAATTAGTGCATAAACTCAACTTCTACTCAAGTGAAGCTATTGGAATTATATTCTGGTTTAAAAATATAACCAAAAATCCTAATACTTGTATAGCCCCTGAATAGCATAGCTTTGTACTGCCAGCCTACCTTGATCATGGATAATGTCGTGGCAGGAATGGAGATACTGGCAAGGTTCTATATGCTTTTAAAGGGTAGGATGGTAGAAACACTATTTGACACTATTAAATACCATGCCAACCTGTTTTGGATTTCTTGATACATACAAAGCTATATTGTTCTGTTGTTATTCCTCTTACTACTGTGGTTTTGACTTTTATAGCAAGAGTTTTCTGATTCTTCTATGTCCATACATTTTTCCTGAGGTACGTTCCCATTCTGTACTGCTTCCATGGGAATGACTTGTACCATATTAATTTCTAGAATAAAAGAAAATACCATGGAAATGCCAAATGCCCTTTTTCTCTTGACCTTTCTGTTACATCTTTGAAGAGCAAGTTTATTACTTATTGAAAAGGATAAATAATCAAGAGTAATTAAAGAAAATAAATATGTCTTGGTGAATTAATTATGCCCACAACACAGGAGAATAGCTGCTGTTACCCACAAGAAGTTCAGAAAATAAATTACTCTTGTGTTTCTGTCTTACTCCAGAATGCAACTGTGACCTACTAGCTAGTCATGTAAGGCCAGATTCAAATGTGAGATTTTGTTGCATTTAGGAATAGCAGCCCTGAAAACTTCCCACTTGGATGCTGCCCGGCTCTACTAGTGCCTAGATTTGAAGGCTGTGTGAGATGCTCCTTTTTACGTGCCCTCCCTAGTTGCTATAGTTGGGATAACACTGGAAAGATTGGCACATATTTTACATTCAGAATAGCTGGGGTTTCAAAAGTAGACATTCTCCAGACAGGCCAGTCCTGTACTTTAAGAGTACATCTAAAACATAAGTTTGGCATCTGGACAAAAAAAATAATTGGAGTGTTCACTGTCACTGACATCTGTAAGTCAGTGGTCAGAGAAGTTTTCAGAACAGTCACAGACCTTGGTATCTATCACCTCCTAGGAGGCTGTGTGAATCGGCAAACTATTAAGAATATTTTCCTTTTGTTGAAACTTTTGTTGCAGCAAAGATTAGATGCACTGCCTAGAAACAGATAACATAGCTCTCTGTCAAAGGAACTCTATTCCCTGAGCTCTGATCCTTGCTTTAAAGAATATATGTGTTTCAGTTTTATAAATGAAAAAAAGAAAATCTGATTCAGAAAGATCCTCTTTGTTCTTCCTAATTCACAGAATGTTACTGTTAACAACTCAGAAAACACCAAATGGACATGGAACTATTACTGTTTGTGCAAAAGGTGAATCGTGATGCAGCTTCTATACTTTACTTACATTAACAAGCATATATCTTATATGCATCTTTCCTCTTTTAAGAAGGGAGTTACTACTCAAACAAATTATTTTCATATGGTTTTTCAGTACAGAAGTTCATTCAAGGTTTATTATCCAAACGTTGACAAGACCTTTGACAAAACAGGGCCATGCCCTTCCAATCACACAAAGCTGAACTCCCTTAGGGTAGAGAGCATGAATGCTGTATTGACCATCACCTGCACCAGTAGGTACTTCACTAATGAATCCTGTATTAAGTGTAGCACTTGTGAAATTAAATTAAAAGAAAAAAATACAGTAATTTTGTTCTTCAGAGCAGTCGCCATATCTAATTTTCATAATAGAAAATGGACTGTCAGTATGACTAATAGTGGATTTGTCTGTCCCTATGTGTAGCTGAAACAGAATTTTGTTTAACCAGATTGTGTGTTTCCTTCCTACATTTTGTAATTTTTCTTTATTAGAAATAAGGTTTGAACAGAGATAAAATGGAAGGAAGAGGAAGAGTTCTATTTGTTTTCTTAGAAGTGTTTCTTAGATTCATCACTGAAGATTTATCTATAAGCTACATTCTGTCAGAAATCCTCAGGGAAGACTGGGGTGAGATCATAGACAGAAAATAACACTGACAGCTTAAGTGACACAGTCTGCTATAGAGCAAGATGAATTGGGAAAGGTCCACTGTCTTGTTTTGTCTGCTATTAAAGCCACTCTTGATTCTGTTGGGCTAGCCTGTACTGAAACTGGGTTTCCAGAGAAGTGGCCTTAGCAAACAGTAGAAACCAGAGAATGGGCCTGAGTTTATTCAGAAATTGTGTATTGCTGTTTTGGACTGCATTTCTCTGAATGCACTCAAGAACAAACTGACTACTTCATCTATTAAAAATGAGTACTTATTGTAAATGGAAAAACTCAAGCACGGAAAGATAGGAACCACCTGCAGAAGCACTGTTTTAGGGGAAGTATTTTAATCATTATGCATCCAGGGAGGTGAAGGTGCTGTAATATCACTACAGTGGTGAAAAGTGGTAATATAATTTTAAAAGTCACAGCCTAGCATATTTTATACTCATCATTTAAAATCTTAGAGCGTATTTTATTTCTTGGTCCAGAAGGAAAAAGAATAAGAGGGTCATTCTTAACATCTGAACTCTCAATAATTAATTTATAAGTGTGCAAAAACAAGTCAGAGAGCTTTCTGAAGACTTAAGTGCCTGGCATTCGCAGAAGAGCAGCACATTTTTTCACTTTATAAACAAGTATGTGTCAGAATCCCAGTTATACTATCCAACCTTGAGCCCAGTATTCTGTGAACTGAACAGTGAATTTGCCATTCCTGAATTTGTAATTCTTCCATCAGGTATGTTTCAGTTCCAGTGCAGGAAAAGATAAAAACAAACAAACACAACATATTTTTAAGTGGAAAGGTAATTTGGTTTCTCTGACGTGTTTATTTCTTGATAACTGTGGGGCTGACAATGTCAAGGGAAATTAAGGTTCTAATACCTAGCCTTAGCAACCAGATATTTGATGTAGACTCGTCACTTTTTATACAGGTTAACGAATGGCAATTGAATTAAACCTGTTCTAAATCTTACTGAGACAGTGATTTACTTTGGTGACCTAGTGTAGAGCAGTCTGTATTTCTGAGATCTGAAAGGCAGAAGTGATAAGGATACTGAAGCTACCAAATTTTTCTAGCCTTTTCATTACTTGCTCTGGTGCTATGACAAAGAACAAAGGAATGGTAAGTTTACAAATGATGCAAATAGTGACACCAGTAGTGACTGGAATAACTGCATTGAGGTTTACCATCACCAGGGAGAGAATGAAGGAAAAACAAGGAGAATAAAACAGCAAATGGAATAGGCAAGATGAAAGAAGAAAATTACAAACATGAACATTTTATATGGCTGTGAGGAAGGACGGAAAAAGGTGAAATATTTTTCAGAGGTAAAGATAGTGGACAATGAAAATTATTTCTCCCTTTCCTTCTAATTCCTGCTGCTTCGTCTCTGACTTCTACATGTTCTATGACTATTTCATGCTGTTTTTTTCTGCTGCCTTTGCCTTCTCACTATTTATTATTTGCAAGTGAATGAAATGCCCCTTAGTACATGAACCAGCTTTGGTTATAGTAACATTTGAAAAAAGTGTACAATACAGCAAATTAAAACCAAAACTAACTTCAGCACTGCCTCTGTTCTACTTATTTTTTATTGCATTGCTGATTACAAATCATCATTCTCTCTCCAGGTGAAAAACAGGCTTAGAATAACATCAGCAATATAAAGAATAGTGAATTCTGTTGAAACTTGGGGCACCAGCTGAAATACTAATGAATACAATTCTGCAGATAATATTTTGATGGAATAGTTGCAGTCAAATTATCCACTTCAGATGAATAAGAATGAATCATCAGAGTGTTCTAATTTTGCCACAAGAGGAAAAGGGTGAGATAAATATTCTAAAGATATTAGCTATTTAAAATAATTAGTAGAAATGTTAAATAGTAGTTTGTTTTAAAGGTCTTGCCTATAACTGCGGTTCCTTCAGGGCAAAAATCTTTTTGAAGAAAAAGCTTAGAACTCCTAAATATCCCACAATTTTGCCACGTACAATGTGTTGTATTAACAGTAGAACACAGGTAAGGCAAAAATTTGTATTGTTTTAGCTGTGCATCTGAAAGCCTCAAAATACCTGAATATATTTCAGCTGCTACAGGTAGGATTCTTCAAGGTATGTAGAAGCTCCCAGAGACTGGCCGGAGCAGAAGGACATGAATGCAATATCACTTTGAAAACAAATACAATGTTTGAGTAGCTGAGGAGAGCATCTCCAGGGCAGGTAAGCAGAAATGTGAGCAGCTCCCAGGTAGTGCCCAGGATCAAGGGGCCCCTGGATCCTGCCCTTGGAAGACAGAAGCCTAAATGGAAGGGGTGAGTGGAGGCAGGTTTGTGGCTATGGCAGAAGGCGAGTGTCCTCTTTGCCTGCCTCGTCTCCCTAGGTGCCCCTGAGGAATATGTATGAGGTCCAACTGGAAAAGGGCCAGTCTAATGGGGAGGCAGATGATAGGCAACCTATGCCAGAGGGCTCACCACAGTCAGGGAGGCCTTCCAGGCATGTAACAACAACTGCCACAAGAAAGAAAAGTCATAGATGTTGACAACTCACTCCTGAGGGGAACAGAGGGCCCAATATGCCGGGTTAACCCTCATCAAAGGGAAGTCTGTGTCTTCCTGGTGCCCCGATCAGAGACATCACCAGGAACCTCCCCAGCCTGGTGAGGTCATGGGACTATTGCCCTTTATTGATCTTCCAGGCAGGTGGGGAGGAAGCTGCATCCCATACTCTGAGAGGATTGAAGAGGGACTTCAAAGCCCTGGGACAGTTGGTGAAAGAGTCTGGGGCGCAAGTTATCTTCTCTTCCCTCCTTCCACTTGTAGGGGATGA
>VZRW01011122.1:70064-237032 GCA_013398125.1 Aegotheles bennettii
AGGCTGAGGGAGCTGGGGCTCTTTAGCTTGGAGAAAAGGAGACTGAGGGGGCACCTCATTAATGTTTATAAATATGTAAAGGGCGAGTGTCAGGAGGATGGAGACAGGCTCTTCTCAGTGATGTCCAGTGATAGGACAAGGGGGAAAGGGTGCAAGTTGGAACATAGGAGGTTCCGGGTGAACATAAGGAAGAACTTTTTCACTGTGCGAGTGCCAGAGCACTGGAACAGGCTGCCCAGAGAGGCTGTGGAGTCTCCTTCTCTGGAGACATTCAAACCCCGCCTGGATGCGTTCCTGTGTGACCTGCTCTAGGTTGTCCTGCTCTGGCAGGGGGGTTGGACTAGATAATCTTTCAAGGTCCCTTTCAACCCCTAACATTCTGTGATTCTGTGATTTTGTGACATGACCTCAGAATGGTATGTTCACAAAAGAGCTTGTGTGTATAAATGTTCCTTAACCACTCCATGGCAACGTGAGGTGCCTTAATACTAGTGGAGACCGAGACCTCATGTAGCTGTCTTACTTGTTATTCTGTGAAGATAAAAACCTCTGTATGTAAGGTTTTCTTAATTTAAAATGTCATAGGACAGATTCTGCCATCATTACTCATGCTGAGCAGTAGATTACCATGTGAACATGTTCACTGAATTCAGCATTTAAACAAGGTTTTTTATGGGAATGACTTTCAGAAAATGATCCAAAATTAAGTCAAGGCTCCACAGGATGGACGTCAGGGATGGCTTAAAGGAATAAGATAATCATTGTAAAATGTGTTTGTGGAAAAAGGCAAATCCACCCTTTAGTGTTGTCAACCCTGGAAAGTGCATAATTCAGAAATCTCCTACTTGTCTTATATGTATGCTAGTATAAATTACATCAGTGAGGTGTTAAATATTTGAGATGAAGGTGATGCAGGTCAGCAATGTAGCTTGATCCCACCTATGCCTGAAAACACAGAATTTTCTTACAGCCTTGTTCAGCATCTCACTTTCCTGCAATACAAAAAAAAAAGTTTGAAAATTAAAGAAACTCACAAACAAAACACTTTGAAAACTTAACATTATTATGCTGGTGACTACTTGAAATATTAGAGCAAAATTATTTGCATTGACAAGACAAGATATTTTACTTTAAAATGCTTTTTAGCACAATTTGATTTGAAGACAGTCAGTGAGTGAACAAATTAAGGAATACATTTTGTTAAGAAAATCTGCCATTGTCATAAAACATGCAGTTGCACTATGTTGATGGACCATCACAGAATCACACAGAATCAGAATGTTAGGGGTTGGAAGGGACCTTGAAAGATCATCTAGTCCAACCCCCCTGCCAGAGCAGGACAACCTAGAGCAGGTCACACAGGAACGCATCCAGGCGGGGTTTGAATGTCTCCAGAGAAGGAGACTCCACAACCTCTCTGGGCGGCCTGGTCCAGTGCTCTGGCACTCTCACAGGGAAAAAGTTCTTCCTTATGTTCACCCAGAAAATCTGTACAAAATGTGAGGATGAGGTTTGGAAATGACTGGGAATAACATGCTTTTACAAAAAAACCTTTGTTCAACCTCTGTCTTATGGAATTTCACTATTTGTAAAAGGTCTTTTCTCTGTCCTTGTAACAGACATCCACCAAAAATGAGTGGAGAGGAGGACTTGTCTAAGCTCATTTTTAGGGTTTTACATTCAGCAAATTTTTTAAACTGGAATCATGTTATCTCACGTCAGCATAACACACATACAGAGCTTAGTAAAGTGAAAGACCTATTCTAGGTTCAAGTGGGCATTATTGATTTTTAGTTTAAAAGTAAGAACTGGAATTTAATAACAATATGTGCAAAAAACCAACATTCAACGTTAATATAAAATTTAGCAAAGAGTAGAATGCCAAGTGTTTAACAGATATTTCTCAGCTCATGTAGACAGTTGGGGCAAGAGGTTGTGTACAAAGTTCTCGTTATCCTCCTAGGAAATTAGCAAGAAGCATTGTCTGCCACTAATTTTCAAATAAGAGACAGAATGATAGCTAATCAGTGTCTGCCAATGATGACTGTAATTTTGAAGAGCAATTACAATCAGTGACTATTTTCTCCAAGATATTAGTTTGCAAATAGTTGTGGTCTGGCGCACATTCAGGGTACTGATTGTGGCTGCTTGCTGGATCTGCTGAGTTCAGCTCCAATGACAGCAAGCTGCAGCGAAGCTCTCCTATCACTGCAGGGTTTAGAAGCATGACAGGACGTTTCCATAGAGCCCAGGATGCACTTTTACCATCTGAAATGTCTGTGTGGGTGTTTGTCTTGTGGTTCACTGCTTCACCAGCCACTGTGTCTAATTTGGAATTGCTTTTGTTTCCATGTGTTCTTCCCTTCTTACCTTTCTATAAACTCAAGGTTGCAAGCAGAAACTCTTGAAAACACCTAAGCTAATCCCATGCCCTATGCTAGCAGTGCATGAGGACTGCCTCTGCTGTTGCAGTCAGAGTAAAGATTTCTGGACATTTGTCCAATTTGGATTTCTTTGATCAACTGTAATATTATATACATGCAACATGCATTACATGAAACAAATATTCCAGTTTTACCAGACAACAGTTGCATTTTACTGGTATTTGACTGCTTTTTTGGTTTTGTTGTCTTGAAATTTTACACTGTTCTCCAAGATGTTTTTTCCTGTCAGACAGAGTGACCCTAGATTGCATCAATATCCAATATAACCAGACTTATGGAAGCCGAATTGTGATAGAATATTGTGGTGCTGGGGAAGAAAAGAATGTGATAATGAAGGCAAACCACTAGAAATTGTATTTTTCTAAATGTAGGGGGAAAGTGCTACATAGATGGGTATCACCTATAGCTCACATAGTACTAATAAAATTATTATCAGTGGTTATGAATCTGCAATAAATCCGTTGTCTGACTATTTTAATAACAAATGAACAGTGCAGCTGTGGCAAGAAGGACTAAGAGTAATGTGTAAGATACTTGTGAATAGAGAAGGACTAGAGCAGCTACAACGATGTGTTGGGTGTATTTTGGGTTTTGTTGGGTGTGCGGGGTTTTTTTAATATGTAGTATCTCAGCCAAACCCCTGAGAAAACAGATCCATCATTTCATAGGAGCATTTGGAGCAGCAGAAGCAGTCTGGGATTTCACAACAAACGACATACGACCTGCGCTGTTTGACAACAGCAACCTCAACAAAGTGCTTGCCAGACCCAGCCTTCAAGGATCTGTGTGTCTGAAGGCTGTCATAGCAGTGTGTTTCAACAGAAATGAACGCGAAATGTGTTGCCACATCAGTGTGACCAGCTGTCTCCCTGCAGTGACTCAGAGTGGCAGTTAGGTTGTGTTCCAGGGTGTTCTCGTTACAAAGATTTCACTGTTTCCCCAGGACTGAGCTGTGATACTAGCATGTGTGTGTTTACTAGTCTTTGCTTCCAAGGCTGGCTGAAGATTTTTCAGTACTTTAAGGACTATTTTTGAGTGAGTGGGTGTCTAAAGGTATCAGAAATGTGGGCCCACAAACAGAAATAAAAATTGCCCAAATCTGCAGTCAATTTCAGAAATTTATTGACATATATTTTTTCAGCCCCCTAAATCCAGAGGCGATAAATTAAGGCCAGCTTGCACACAAACTAGATCAGTCTCCAGCTGCTCCTACACGTGCATACGTATATGAAAGGGAGTATGATATCCATCTCAAGACTTCTGATTACCTGCATAATCTTAGTTCAAATAGTATGAAAAAAAAGCCTTTCTGGAGGTTGCCAGCTGCATTTTTAGAAGACCCACCTGCTGACCATGCCATGGCATGGAGCTGCGAAGGATTTCAAGCTCAGGTGCCAAGTAGTCACACCGCTTTCATATCCAGAGTTTACTCACTTTGAGACATGCACCAGCTATATCTTCCACTACAAAGACATGCTCTGATCAGCTGGGATTTAGGGTGGTTATCCAGAAAATTAAGAATGCACACTTAAACAAAATCTTTCCAAGGTGGTTGGCTGGGGACTCTCTTCTTGGAAACCATACTTTATTTTTATTTCTCCTTGATGTAGCTCCAATTGCTCCATAAGGATAACAGTAAGTCCTTACATCACACAAGTGTTGTGAAGTATGGCTCTGTATGTGAATCCCAACATCAGTTGCTCTGATGAGTGCCATCAAAACCCATTGTATAAATAACTGAATTTAGATGGTGTGTAGTAAAGGACATATGCTGAATAAGGAAGCCAGAATTAATTTCTGTTCACATAATAAGTGCCAGTGATTTTAGGCAGTGCTTATGACAGGAATTTGTGGTACAGTGGAACACATATGTGGAATAATGAAATAAATTACTGAAATACTTAAAGATGGTGTCATAGCAGCTTCTCAAAAGGAAACTGAATTAAATGTGTGTTGTTGGTTTTAATTCTGATATTTAAAAATGCCTCAATGTTTTCTTTATGTTTTTTTTATAAAACATCAAAGTAAAACAAATTTTTAAACATGTTATTTATTTTGCCTGTTATATTTTCTGTTTCTACTGAAACATACTTTATTAATTAATGTAGGCATGTGTGTGAGTGGGAGGAGTGTTCAAAATTATCCTCTAGTCTACCTGATCTTTAAAGTCATTGAATCACATCAGTGCATTCATAAGTAATTCCTCCGGGTCTCAGAAGCATTAAATACATATGATAATCTCGTGCTCACTTTACCTACCACCTTTATGCCTCTGAAGGCAAAAGGAAATTACATACATGTTCCAGTCCAGGGTGCAGATGATGTTTCCATGTTATGGGCTAGAATCTCATTTTAGAATACTCTGGGAGTATTCCTACCTTAACAAAAATGGTTGATGGTTACAGTAGCTTTAATTTTACTGAAGGTTGATGTGATTTCTTGGGCAGATTACAGGGTACCTTCATCCACTCTGTATCCAACAAGAAAAAAAAAAAACAAAACCAACAAAAAAAACATGGTTCATTTTGCAAAACTAAGGTATGGGGGAAGATGAGTATTCACCTCCCCTGAATCACACAGTATTTGTAATTTACTAAAATCATACATCTAAGGTGTAACAGATACTCCTGTATACTGTGCTTGGTTTTGTTATATTTACCTTCTGTTATTTCAACCATGGAAAAATAAATATTTATGTCTGATACTATAATATTAATTTGCTGAGATGAAACACTGTTGCAAAGGTAAGAAGACATTGTTATTATGCACTGCAAAAGAAAAAAGTGTAGTCAAAGAGATAAGGTGACCAGCCAAGAAACACTGACAAAAACAATATGATAAGGTTCATAGATCTCTTGTATAGTGCCATGACCTCTCCATTGCACCTGTGCAGAAATCACTGAATAAAGAACAACAGGATAAGATGGAATATTATGTGTTTTTTCCTCTAAAATACAGAGAGAAAAGACAACAAATAGATAGTGTTGATAAGTGAAATAAGCAGCTGCCTAGACATTCTAATTTTTTTCTAGGCATCTTGGAAGGAAAAATGCATTTTGGAAGGGTAATAAAGAGAATAAACATGTTACTTTACAGGTGTTTAAAACGACCAACCTTTCCAGTCATGTACTATATTATCAAAGGAAGAACAGACACAAGTTTGAAAACATAAGAAAGACAGAGGCTGGTGTCGTGGGATGATCAGAGGTAGGAATGAATCTCAAAGAGTGAATAAAAGATTAAAAGCAGTGAAGAGCATTGATTATTGTTTTCGCACAAAAACAAGTCAATATTTTAAGTCTATTTGAATATTCTCTGATGTCAGACAAAAGGGAATTGTTCTCAGAATGACATTTTCAAAACCACATCCATTGGCTTTTGTTGAGGGCTCAAGCTGATAATGAAGGGGACCTCTGGGTCAGTGGTTTTGCCCTCCTTCTCTTGGCATTCCAGAAGAGTCATGCTATTCCCACCATTGCAACATCCTTTTGTCCTTTTTAATTGAATTAATTAATTGGTACAAAAAATGTGCTACAGTCCTCTGCTAGGAAACCTTAGGTGGGGGAGAAGTCACAGACTTACATAAATTGAGTGCAATAGTCAGTATAATTTCTTGTATAACTCAAGTCCAGTCAGATAGTAAAAATCTCTGCTATTGGGTTCTGTATCCTAATCATTCTCACCTCATATTTCCATTTTCTGTGTTTGAAGCTGGGAACAATGGAAGAGGTATTTCGGAAAGACCATTAAACACCATAAAACTCACCATTTTTTGTCAAAGAAAGAAAAAAACTATAGAAGAGGGGTCCAGATATAGCCTGTTTGAAATAGAAATGTTATTTTTTTTTCAAAAAAGAAATTAATAAAAATGGATTTATTAAATGATTGATATGTTTATTTTTTTTATTTATAAATTAGTAAATTTGGAACATATTCATGTTTCTCTATTCCATGTTAGGTCTTCTCAGAACACAATACCTAAAACTTCATCACAATAAAAGCTAAACAAAGTATTTTGAATAGTCTTAATGACTTAAACCAAATGAAACTATAAGAAAAACCAATTTTTCTTTCATCTTAGAAAAATCTTGTACCGTGAAACAGAAAAATTTGATTCCCATATTTTAGCACATATAGATCTATACTGCCAAAGGCAAAGACCTATTTTCCTTTGTTTCTTTTCCCTTATGGATGCTATCTTGTTAAACTAGAACTTATCATCATCCTAGAGTTTATTCTACTTTTTTCCAAAACAAACAAGGGGGACTATAAACAAAAAGAAGCCTTTCTTAAGAAGTCTGGTATGAAACTTTTATTTTCACATAATATTATTTTTTATTAAAACTGTGTTCAGGAAGATACCTTCCTATACATTCCTTGGGTGTACTGTAAATCATATTTACACAACCAATTAAAACAACAGTTGGTCAGAGGAAGCCTTTTTTCATTTAATAGCATAGCTTTCAATTACATGATCGTTTCTGCAGCAGCTCACCAACAGAAACAAGATTCATACTGGAAAACCAGAGGTAGCAGAAGGAGAAGATTAAGAGTACATCTAAACTACTGGAGTTTGTTGTTTTGTACAGGAAGATCCCAAGGAGCTTTGGGAGAGTCCTTTTCTACCACGACTATTGCATAAGAGATGTACAGATATACATGTTCTAATTTGTTTTTAAATGCATAAACAAATCCCACAGCGTATGCTCTTTTTCTTTAGCAAATTAAATATTAGCGAGCAGAGTAGAAGCAGAAGAGGAGCAATCAGTGGAGGGCCAGACCAGTTGGTGAGTACAATCTTTGCTGTACAATTAGAACTTAATTAGATCTATAGGGATTCTATAACCTTCTTTCAGTAAAAATATGTGGAAAGTGGTTAAAATCTTACAGAATTGCCCATTTCTGTGTGTGCCTACACTTGAGGAGAAAATTCACTTATTTTTGCTTTTGTCAAAACTCTGAAATGAAAAGCTGTCCAGAGCAAATTTTTTTAACCTTATTAAAGATGTAGTATGTATAAAAACACATGCCACAGGTATATATGTATACATACAGGCATGTAAAATATATAGTGAGAAAAATAAATTTGCCCAAGTAATTATGGATAGTAACCTATATTCCCTTGAGTTTATACACAGTCTTACAACTTAGATATGCAGATTATGGTGACTTTTTCCTGACTGTGTCTTCTTGAGGAAGATCCAACTTTTTATCAGTTTTCTTGAGGGATGTTATATACATTTTGACAATGAATAACTATCTACACACACTCTTAGCTTGAGTATGTTTTTATCTAATAATGGATAAGTAATTTTTTTGTTGTTGTTGCTATAAGCATTTGTTATGAACTTAGCAGAGAGGTAAGGAAATACTGTGTAAGAGATGCAGTTTGTGCAAACATTGATTAATGTGGCAAATGCTCATTTCATCTAGCCATTTTATCATTAGCATGCTGTATTGCAATTATTCTGGGAGTGAAGGGGGCACAGTAGAGCCAGCCCGAAAGCATGGTAGCAAGCCAGCTCTTCCATGCACATCCTGAGGGAAGTTCATCTGGAGAGACCTTATCAAGCAGCATAGGACTTACTGCATTGCAACACTGGTGGGGTTTGTAATGTTCAGTAGGACAGTCTGAATTGCTTGATAAACCCTGCATGTTTGAATAAAAACCTGTAACGCAGACAAATGAGGAGTTTTAAACAATTGAGGGGGAAAAAAGGAATGGAAAGCATACAAATAAAGTAGCAAAATTGGTGTCCTGGAAAATGTTGTTGCAGAGAAAATTATGTAGGGATTCACAGTGGATAGACAAATAAATTGGAGCTACCATTGTAGTACTGGGTCAAAAAGGCCTAATGTAATCCTTAGATAAATATAGAGAAAAAGAGTGAACAGAAGGAAAGAAGTGATTTTGCTTCTGTACTGGAATGTCATGTAAGATTTTTTCTAATATTCATTGTTGCAAATGTGAAGAGGTGTCAAAGATGTAAAAAGTAGTTGAGGAGTAGAGAGAGTCCCTTTCAGTAAAGTACTTAGAACTTAGTCCATTTAAATTATCAAAAAGAAGCCTGAGAAGTGAGTTGAATGCTGGACATAAGCACCTTTAAAGTGAGAAAACACTGGAAAGTGAAGGGCTTATTAATCCAGGAGAGAGAGGGACAGCAAGGACCAGTAGCTGCAGACCAAACCCAGGGCCACTGCAGCTTGAAACAAGCCACATCTTTTTGAACAATGAGTATGGTTAACCCATGGACAAATGGCAAAGAGGAGTATATTTACCATGCCCAAAGGTCTTCATATCTGAAATGGGAGCCTTTCTGGGTAGAGAGAGAAAAGCAGCAGATGAACTGACTGGATCTGAGTAAACAGAGACCTGCCCGGAGCATCTTCTGCGTAAGTCAGAAGTCCATAAAGATTATTTCAGAATGTAAGAGCAGCAAACTCGCTGATGATACAAAACTGGGAGAAGTGGCCAATACCTCAGAGGGTTGTGTGGCCCTTCAGAGACACCTTGATAGGTTGGAGAGATGGGCAGACAAAAACCTTCTGAAGTTCAACAAGGGCAAGTGCAGGGTCCTGCACCTGGGAAGGAACAACCCCATGCACCCGTACAGGCTGGGGGCTGATTTGCTGGAAAACCCCAGGTCCTGGGGGTCCTGATGGACAACAAACTGTCCATGAGCCAGCAGTGTGTCCTTGTGGCCAAGAAGGCCGATGGAATCCTGGGGTGTATTAGGAAGAAAATTGCCAGAGGGTCAAAGGAGGTGATCCTGCCCCTCTACTCAGCCCTAGTGAGGCCACATTTGGAGTCCTGTGTGCAGTTCTGGGCTCCACAGTACAAGACAGTCATGGAGGTCCCCGAGCAGGTCCAACAAAGAGCCACTAAGTTGGTTAAGGGTCTGGAGAATCTGTCTTACAAAGAAAGGCTGAGGCAGCTGAGCCTGTTCAGCCTCAAGAAGAGACGACTGAGAGGTGACCCTATTAATATGCATAAATCCCTATAGGGTCAAGAGGATGGAGCCAGGCTCTTTTCAGTGGGGCCAACCAATAGAACAAGAGGCCATGGGCAGAAACTGATGCATGGGAAGTTCCACCTGAACATGAGGAAGAACTTCTTTACTGTGTGAGTTCCTGCACACTGGAACAGGTTGCCCAGAGAGGTTGTGGAGTCTCCCTCACTGGAAATATTCAAGAACTGTCTGGATGCAGTCCTGTGCCGTGTGCTCTAGGATGACCCTGCTTGGGCAGGGAGGTTGGACCAGATGACCCACTGTGGTCCCTTCCAACCTTACTGATTCTGTGATTCTGTGAAACACTGGGGGAAACTACAGCCTGCAGCTCTGCTCTGTCTACTTGCTCTGTCTACTTTCACATAACCCAAACCCTAAACATGTCTCTGGGTCTAGCTGGCATGGCAAGAGTTTGACATTGGAAAGGTGAAAGAGGGATGAGATGGGAATGGTACGGATTTAGGTACCTGCTTTTGCCATAAAGTTGTGGTGCCCTGGGCAGAAAGAGGGGACTGAATACCTTCTGAAATGCAGAGAAATCAGCCTGAAAGGGAGCGTGGGAGCCGGCAGCCTGGTAAGACTCCGGGGTCCTGTTACATGCCAGTTTATTTCTATGAGTCACTGTCACAAGCCTGTTCATATATAAGTATATACTCCCCCATCCACTAAAAAAACCACAAAGTTATTTGTTATTCATGGAAAGTGCAATTTCAGAGTAATACTTCCTACTTTTAATCATAGTCTCTCTAAGTTGTTTTTTCTTCCTAATGGGCTAGAGACAATTTTCATAAAAAATAATTTCGAAGATGCTATTCTAAATATATTTGCATGTATATCCTAAGCTAATTTTCCTTAAATAGACATACTGATGCATATAGTTCAATTTAATTGACTGTGCAATCTTTTTTCTTCATTTTTGCCTTGCTGATTGATAACCTGGAAGGATTTCTTCTTTCATAATAAAAGACGTGGAAACAAATACTTAAAGCCTCTGTTACAGTGGTGAAATCCCCTGTCTTCCTTTTGGAAAGCAGAATACGGAAATAATTAATCTGCAATCTACTACGTTCCAGGATGGTTTCTTCTTTTGCTGTGTAATCTATACTCAGTTTAGTTTTTCTCTTTTTCTCTTGACTGTTTCTCTAATTCTTAACTAATTTCAAGATGGATAAATGCACATTTCTGGCAAACATTACTGTTTATGAGAAGAAAGGGGGAAAGCCTCCTGGTTCTAGCTGGCAGGTTTTTTCCTCTGAAAATATAATTAGGACTATAAAGACATGTGACTCAAACTCCAGCATTCAAACATTAACCATGGATTGTTTTTTCCAACAATTTTTCTAGTTTTTTTATGTGTTTTTTGTTTTCCTGTTGGACCTTTATAAAATATAGAGAGTGTCCCACACAATCCCAGGTTTTATTTCTTCTTTGAGAAACTTTCACTAACTATAAGTTATGGAAAACTGTGTTGATAAGACTGCTACATATCTGACAGGGTAAGAATATGACTAAGCCACTCTTTGACATTCAGATATTATCACCCTGTTTTGGTACTGTTAATCCTGAAAATACATTCCCTGAATACATCTGCTTGGAAAAAAAGCTTTTCTACAATCGCTTGTATATGCCATCATATAGAAACTACTTTCATGGCTTCATGGACTTACTGCAGCTTGGAAAATCCTGCTAGACATACTGGATTAACATTTTAGCTGTCTGTGTTGCTGAATCTTTGCTGCTATTTTTATTCATACTACCTAAATGCAAATGTAACTACTGCTTTTAGATTGAAAAGTCATTTCACATGTGTCAATACACAGCTTTGAGAAGGTAACAACACATTTTAATTTTTTCTCACTCCATTTAGATTTGAACTGAAAAACTGGAAGCAGATATCATGTATCTATTTACAGTGCAAACACTAATCACCCATGCATTAGGATTTTTTATTCTTTTAAAAATTGGTTCTTTTCAATAAGAAAATTATTCAACTTGAAAATAAATTTAAGGAAACTTATAGTGAGTGTTATAAAAATTGCCAGGTGACTGACTGGCAACTGTGGCTTGTGTATTCTGTGGCAGAGGGACATCTGAGGTACCTCAGGTTTAGACACAGGAACCCAACAAAAGGGCAAGAAAAAACTTTTCCTTCCTACTGGAAACTTAAAATTTCAACATGTTTTTGTGTCTTACCAAGGTGAGAGGATGAGCAGTGCTTTCTGACTCACAGTGTCTGCAGCACTGACGGACTTCGGGGGGAACTAGCTCAGATTTGCTGAGGAACTACCTTCTCTATCACTTTGGCTCAAGGGTCAGAACTGCCGGGGGAAACGGTTGGCTTACTCTTTGCAGAAAACTAGATATTGTAGCCAAATGCAGGCTAACAGTCAGGTGAGAGGCATTAACCTACATGGGACTTGAATAGTTTCACGGTAGAATAGTTTTGCAGTTCCTGAGACTGAGAAAGCTTAAATAAGACTGAAGGGGGATTAATAAACTTGAGGAAGAGGGACAGCAAACACATTTTCAAACAGGAAAAAACCTCCCCCCTGGAGTTGCAACTCTAACTAGGCAATTAGGCTCCAAGAAACAGTCAATAACTACCTTGTCTGTTATCCTGGGGACAAAGATTTATGTGTTCGTGTAGCACATAGCACAGTGTGCTGACACTAAATAGTTACAGTAAGTCTACAAATGCATTTTTTTCCATTGTAGGGAGGTAAGAACCCAGCTCTGAGGGGGTTCATCCAGTGAAGAAGAATTTACATCTATGACTGTCTGACCAGAGCCAATGGTAAAGGATTTGTCTTCATCACGTCCCTGTGTCCTTCCCAGGAGGAGAAATATAGGGACAACTTAATGCTTTCCTTCTCAAAGTGTGAGTCAAAGGAACATTACCTCAGAAGGGATCTGCAAGAAGCCTTCATTCAGTCAAAGTGAAGTTAGAGCTGTAGCAACAGTGTTTGATTCTCATTGTAAAGGCTGAGCCTGTAAAATCCTTAATTTTAAGGCACTGAAAGTTGTTTGCAAGCATCTATGCATATTAGACCATTATTTCTTAACATCCTCAGAGGGCATGCCCTGGTTAACCAGGGTGGCTGTTCAGCATATTATTGGTTGAATTTATTTGTCATAGTAACAAATTTTCAAGTGGGGTCATCAGTCTCCTATTGTTAAAAAATTGACTAGAAACCAGCTGATTAACATGAAGGCTGACCAGTACCTAGTGATGAGTCTATATTACTCAAACTCGATTAACAATAAAGATGCTGAAAATGTAACCTTCACCACCTTTCTTAAACTTCTGGTAACATGTTTAGAAATATACTAGTTTATCTCTCTAAGCAAGTTCCTGGCACCTGTCAAAAGTGACAGGTACCTAGCTCTATAACAAAAGGACAGTATCCTAATGAAAATGGAACGATAGCTATCTTACAAACACATCAGTTATTTCACAGAGTGATTAGTTCCTCCCTACAAATTTATGTAACTGCATTGGGTTCAGAATCTGTCATTATTTGCTTAATCTGATGTTAACGTGATAGGAAAGTCAAGATTATTTTCATATATTATAATCTTTTGTCCTTATCTTTGCTTTTCTGCCCAAAAGTTATGAAAGATGAGAAATACTGCCCTTTTGGAGTAATATTCATTGCTTTTACCTGCCTGCAGTCTTTATTGTAGATGTCTTTATAGAAGCAATACTTCCTTGCAGTGACAAAGAGGACGTTTCAGAAAAGTGTGGGGTGAGCTGATGAAAGAATTGCAGCAAGCATAAAGTGCTTTACATTCTCTGAAAAGTGGTATGATGTTGCATTTCCACTTATCTTGCTGAGCAGATAATGAAAGTCACTCACTTTTCTCTACTATACCTTTTAACAAGCTCTCCTAACTGCGTAGTTACAGTGCAATAGTAAAGATCTTTTTCAAAAGGAAAAGGGGAGCTTGTGTTACAAAATAAAAGTGTTCCTGTTTTCAAAGTCTGAAAAAAGTTGCCTTCAGAAACATGTATTTTCTATATCAACCTGGTCTTTGTATTGTGATAGATATCAGTGGGTGATTAGAAAAGAATAGATTTATCTTTCCCAGAAATTAAAGATACTCAGATACATCTCCTTTCAAAAAGAAATATTAAAAAGTGGTTCTCACATCTTCCAGAAAAGCCATTATCAGTCAGGTAAATGTGCATTTATACAAGGCTGATTAGTGTTAATAGGAAAAGTGGAACTTGACATGAGATAAACTGTGAACCTGATGCCATGGTAGACTTAAGAAGAGACCAACTAAAGAATTGTTAGCTATTTTTTAATAAGCACTAAAGGTCCTTATCTTTCTTTTGTGTTTTGTTCTTTATCAAAAACATCAGTCTTGATGTAGCTCAGAGGGAGAGGATGCTGGGAAGAGCTGAAATCTCAGGTTCTTATGGAAAGGAAAAATAATCTTTAACATTTCCCTAACTGCTTAATTCACAGACTTTATTCTGCAACAAACCCATTTTATTCCTATGTATTGCAGCATTTTGTCACTACTCAGCCACCTGTCACGTTTTCTATAGTTCAACTAACCTATGGGAGCCAGAGGTGCCATCGTCATGTTGTCTGATATTTATATGTGAAGGAGTAGAATGTGAGCAATCGATTGTGGGTCATTCATATAAATAATGTAGTTGATCCTTTGTTGGCTGAGGAAAGCTATGAAGTCCAAGTAGGATACCTGTGTATGTACTTCACCATCAAGAAGACAAAGACATATAACTCAAGGGAAAAGGTGCACTTCTGAGCTACAAGACAAAGCCTGTGACTTGTGGAGTGAAGGATGGAGTGAAGGGCCTCAGAAAGATTTCAGGCATGTCTGCAGATAAGGAAGAGTTATTCACAGTTTTTATTTGGCATTTTAAGATTTCTGACTTAAAATCATTAGATTTGACCTTCCTTTTGAAAGAGAACTTTACTACATGACACTGCCAGCAAGTGCAGAAGCTATGTCACTTTTGTCTGGAACAATAAGATAGGTGTTGTAATAAGCAAATCTTTCTTGTGCTCCAAACCCAGCTCAGGCAAAATGAAGTGTGGGAGAGTACAGGATGATATCTCTTAGACCATCAGTAGTAGCCCAGTGCTATTATCTATGAAATAAAGACAAACCACTAACAAAGAGTTTATTGAAGGACGTGTATTCAGTATTATGCCTTTCTCTATTCTGTGTATCTTCTCCATTGTCTTAGAGGGAGAAGGTACTGCAAGGAAGGGAGAACAGGAAATATGTCAGAATTCTCCAATAGGGATTTTTCCATGCAGAAATACATATAATTATTGGATGACATTTTCTTTGAGACAGAAATTATAATTGCATATTAATCAACAGGATATGAATTGTCCCTTGATAGTTAAATTTTATTTCAGTTATAAGATTTCATTTGGATCAGAAACAAAATTTCTTGGTATGAGTGTCAAGTAACTATAATAAGAATCTGAATTTCATTTTCTCTGTCAGCCTCCTTTTTTGCAAGTGAGCCTGGATTTCCATTTTGTGGTGACCCATAACAAGAACAGCAAAGGAATTGCCCAGCACTCTACATTAGAGATGCAGTACTAGAATCTGATGTGGTCAGATCCAGCCTGAAAACATGACAAGAAGGTCATAACAACTCTAATTTATGAAGTTCTTATAAAATGCATCAGGTAAATGTTGTCTCAAAGGTTAGAAAGAGAAAAGGTAAATTGATTTTGGTGAGGCAACCTTTGACAAATTGCCAGCACTTGGTGTGTCAGTGTTCTGCTATGTTGAGGACAACTTTCAAAAATAATTTCTGACAGAAAAGCTGCTAGACACCTCAGCAGATTAACTAGCACACCATTAAACCCCTGCCACTGAAATACAAGTGACCTGTGTTGGTCGTTGTTCATGAGAGGAGATGTGACAGAGACAGAAAAACCCAAAAGCCTGTAGCTTCCTCTAAAAGGTTAGATATGTCTAAGGGGGCATTTGAACTGAGGTATTTACAAAGTCTCTGCCCCTCAGACATTTTATGACTCCACACTGAGTTACCTGGAGGGAGCTCTGGAGCTTATTTATAGTTTAGGAACTTATTTATAGTTTAGGAGAAAATTCAGGAAAAGAAATCTTCCTAATAAATTTAGCCCGGAAGATCATTTTAATCGAGGTGAATTTAGGCAGCAGTGCCCTCTACTTTCAAGTATGTTTTCTTGTAAGCTACTGTGATATTTAAAACATCCTCTTTCATTGTATTACCAAAGTCTGCAGTACCTGAATGTGCTAGACATGATGAAAATGCCAATTGCACAAATATACAACACAAAATCAGATTATACTTAATATTAACTTTCCTTTATGCAGGTGATAACTGTCTGTCCTGCATTGAGTATGCTGTGCATTACCTTCAGAGAGGGACTGACAGGACCCTTTGAGCCAGAAATTATGATGACTGTGCCCTTTGAAATCCACTTCACAGAAAATCAGTAATACAAGTGTGAATTCATAAGTTTCCTCCCTTGATGGTTACAGTTCCCGGAGGTTTTCAGCCTTTATTTTGCTATAGGGGTCTACAGTGGTCAGCCCAGACATTTTCCTTTCTGTGCTCTCAGGCACAATGTCTTCGTTACTAGGTCTTGGTTAAATTAGCAGCAACTTTGAGAGCGATCTCTAGACCTCACTATTCCAATTCCTTTTAGCCATAGGAACTGTGTAGACATCATCACTGTTTTAGACAAAGTTGGATGAGATAGTCCTTTCCCTTGGACAAAAAGATGGCAACAGAAGTGAAATGGTGAGGCGGGAGAAGTGCATTTAATTTTAGAAGATAATAACTTTTTATTTACTTCAATAAAAGATATTTCATATGTCATGGTTTCTCAACTGATAAAACTTCAGCAGGATACAAGATAACTTCTACATTTTTTGCCCTAAAAATATTCTTGTTTTTTTATTATATTTTTTTTTAACTAATGATACTGAATGAGCATGTTTAGAAGATTGTGTTTATTTTTCCCTATGAACTGGAATGTATTTACTGAATAGGACACTACTTACTTTCATGCAAATATTTCTGTCCTGGAGAAATGCAGTGCACACATTTCCCCCCTGCCACATTAGGGCACAGCATTAGTCCTGCATTTGTCATTGATTAGCAAGAATAACAATGATAAAGATGAAAGAGAAAAATACACTGAGACAGTATCAACATGTTACTACGGCAGTAACATTGCACAGAAGAGACAAGAAAAAAATTAAAATCCAAATAAAGAGTTTCTTTTTTAGGCTTATAAATGTCATTGATTAAATTAGTGCCCTCATTAACACTGGTGGAAGGCAATAGCATCAGATATTATTTACCAAGCCAGTTTTCATTCAGCACAAAATAGCACAAAAATAGACTTGTATTAAAATTATTCATAGGTAAAGTTAAAGTAACACTGCATGGCACAGGTAAGTCAGAAATAGTACTCTCATTAACTAATCTGTATTTTTATTCTATGTGGGAACACTTGTTTCATCATTTCTAGGTATGTCTATCAAATAGGATAAAATTTACAAGAACCTTCTATATCTCATTGCTTTAAGAGTGACAAAATGCAGTATTCTCATTCTAAAAAGCATCTTTTGCTATTTGGTTTTGTCTGCTTGATTCCCAACATAATGAAGTTTCAGTCCAGCTATTAAATAGAGCCAATGGGATGACAAGGACATATACTACTAGGTTGGAATTGCATCCAGTGAAATGTTGCTGATGGACACCGTTCCAGGTGACTACCAAACTTTGACAGCTAAGCAAAGAAACAGAGAAGCTTGTTTTGAATTGAACAAGTTCTTACCTGTCTCACACCACAGTGCCTGACAAAATATGAGGTTCTTCTTCTGTTGAATTTCTTGGCCATCCATGTTTCATTCTGGCTGTTATTTTATATGAGCTTCTTCAAAGAGCATAATAAATTGGTTTAAGAGGAAAGGAAATGTCTTTATGGAGAAAGAGTTGATAGGAGATGATGGCTGGGAAAATGGGAAAGGCAAGTAGCCACAAAATACAGGGAATTAGTAGCTTTTTACAATAATTTTTTGTGCTCCTATATCAACCTAATATATAGAAATTAACATAGAAATGCATTTTTCCTGCTGTTTATTTCTTTGTTTTCCAATTCCAATAGTATTTTGATTCCTCTTAATGAAATAACAATTGATAAGTACCCTGCAAAACATTTGACAGGGACAGCATTTAAACTTGAAGACAGAAAAGCAAAGCAATCTTACTTGAAGCTGTTCAAAGATGAAATCACCTTTAAATGCTTGACATACACTGGAAAGAGCTTCAGAAACAAGATGTTCTCTGGCTTTGAATCTTTACTGAACAATGACACCAAAATCACCAGTCTCTACTATAAATCAAATGTTTTGTGGTTCACAAAAACAAGGAATAAATAAGCACTGACCATTCTGATTTTCTGCTATTTTTAGCAGAACAAGCTGCTTTGTCTCCATGATTAGCTATGGAACAAAATGTTAGCATTATGGTCTTCAAGCAAGGCTTGTAAGGCTGAAGAAAGGACATTGGTATACCACGATTGATTGCTACACAATGATTTTCCCATTAGTAGCAGGAGAGACAATCCTTAGTGCAAGAACAAATTTCATAATCATAATCCTTTCTCACTACCCCCCTTTACTTACCAAACAAAAAGGGGAAAAAGTTAAGTGGCTCTATAAGAATGTGAGAGTAGGAAAGGAGGGGATTTGGGCAAAGCAAGCAAGATTAGTTTTCTGAAAGACAAAGAGACACTTCAAAAATTTATTCTTGGTTAAAGGATCCAGTACTCACTTCATCTAAGATCAAAATGCATTGGGGAAGTTGAAGTATCTGACAGGAAAATGAGAACAAATGTCTATTCTTTCCAACTGCATGCATGTTTTTCCTCTGCTAACCAGGTGGTTGAGTACAGGAGCTCTAAACAACAGGATATTTGTACTTTCACTATTAGGTGTTTCTGAAATGGAAGAAAAATATATTCCCAGTGTGCTTATAAAGCTGCCACATGGGGAAAGGCTTTGAAATTGTTTGAAATTCTGGGTCTGATCCTCTAGGGAAGCCATGCTGCAAAATCCCCTTTGTATGGTGAGGGTACAGACGTAGTGTCTACACCTGGCATCCATTTAGATCAAGGAATGTGTAAGAGCATATGGGCCTAATATCATGGGATTCAAAAGAGCATTTCTGTGGATATCCACCTGGGGTATACAACATGTTTGTTATATAAGATAGTTACATGAAAATAAATCATTAAGAGAACATTATTTAAGTTACAAACTAAAAATCAGAGTTATTAATTTCTCTGTGATTTTGCTATTGGTTTCATGAATGTTCTATAGATGTGGATGGTTCTATTTTTTACATTATCTTTGACAATAGAGGAAAGACCTTAAGGATTCAGTCTAAAGAACACAGACTAAAGCACCTGTTAAGAGGGAAGAGAAAAATGAATTAGAATGCTGTATAGACATTCTTGAACATTCCCTACAGAGACATTGTATATGGCACATCAGAGTTGAAGATGACTAAACTGGGGTCTGAGTTCCAGAGTGAAGACTGCATGTATTTTTAATGACAGAAGTCTCAAAGGATTTTCAGACTCCAGGTATTTTGCACATAGAGGTGCAGACTTTCAGAAATGTCATCTATGTGGGTGATTTTTAGATGTGAGATTTTAGTTAACTTTCTCAAAGATGTTACTCTGTGGTAGAAGTAACAAGAGAGAGGGTACTTACTAGAGGACTAAGCAGACATCCACACTTCTGCAACATTCTGGTAGGGTTTTTTAGAGGATGTGTATTACCTCCAAGAGTCCTTGAGGTAAAAGGCCTTCAAAGACAGATATACAAAGAGAAGCTGAAGTTAAAGGCAATGAAATATAAAGGTGTTAGTCCTGAGCACTAGTCTGCCAAGCAAAATAATTGGTTTGTTTTGTTACTCTTTGTTACACAAATGTGACACTGAAACACTCAATGACTTATCCTAGGTCCCATTGGGAATTCAGACCAAATAGGGATTTCAGTCTCTGTCTTTCCCATCCGAGCACAGAGACAGCTTTCTCCCTCTTCTTCTGGACATCATATCTGACTCTTCCCTGAAGTAAGACCAGTCACTCAACAACAAAGCATTTTAATCTAAGCTACCATTGTCTCTTCACTTTCGTCAAGTGTTTTCTCATCACACTACTTTCTATAACTTATCCCATAGATGTAATCTATTCAAAATCTACAGCCACAGTCAGTTCTTTGACTGCAATAAACCACTTAAGCAAAAACAGGTTTGAGTGGAGAATTCATTGTTTCACAGAGGTGAATTCATACAAATGTAGATATTTTCCAGGAATGAAACTGAACTTGCACCATAAAGTCACACTCTAACTGATTATTTCTAGCTTTCAGAATAATTTTGAAATCATTTACTACTTTTACTACAGTTGAAGGTAATGAAACCTCACATGAAAGGACAAATTTCCTGGAAGCATTGTCTGAATTTTGAGTTTTGAGCATAAGAGAGGACAATTATGTCGTCAGCATTAAAATCATATGAAACAGAATCATTTGTTTTGTGCAGAGAAGGAATTTTTCCAAATTACACATTTTTTCACAGACTTTTTCTGATTATTTTTCTGATTGTCATTAGTGAGCTACTGGTTTATTCAACCTAGAAATCAAAAACTAAACTTAAGGAGTTAAATCCTGGCTTCATTGAAGACAGTAAGATTTTTATTGCTGAAATGAATATCACAGTGAACCACCCCTCATCCCTAATTAATTGCATTAACATTTGGGGAAAATAAAAAAAAAAAAAAGAAGTTTTTCCTCTGTCTGCCCAAGCAAACTGGAAAGTTGCATGTTTAAATATGGTTGTTCCTATGAAGTAATGAAAAACTCTTTTGGAAACTTTCCCATCAAAGCAGCTGTGTCCTTTTAACTTGGATCTGACTAAGGACCTTATTTTTCATTCACATTGTAAGAACTGCTGAATGTGGAACCATTATAAGGAGCTTTCAAAATCGCTTGGGCACAATTAACATTTTTTAAATGTTAAGGCATTATTTTTTTGTAAAAATACCTTATTTAAAAATTAAGTTTATCTATAAAGTACTTTGATAGTCAATGATAAAACTCTTTTCAGCCCTTTAGTCTGAACAAATACATCTTCATAATACTCATGTGCCACTGCTTTATTTTCTGTTTTTCTTTGTCATTTGTTTTAGTGAGAGTTAAATAAAATACTATATCAATATGATATATGTGTATATATATATATCCTGTTATGATAAAGACAAAACCATTACATAGTACTGGAAAGTCACTAGCAAGACTTTACAATGAAATGCTATGTTATAAAACCAGCAAAAATCTAATAAAATATATGGGACATGAATAGAATTTTTGGAGCAAGTTGGGTTTTTGTCATCAGATAATGAAATGTGTATCTCTTACATCACCAAAGAAAAAGGTGTATTCCGAGTATCAGTAATTCCAGTTCATATATCAACTTCAGTATTTATTCTAGCTAAACTCTGCTGGGTCATTCACTCAAAGAGGGTGATTGTATCAATCAAATCACAAGTTAATGGACTCATTAGAACTGCAAGGTTAAATACCAGGACTAAGGTTAAGATAAGAAGTCAAACTTAGTGATCACGTAAGGCCTTGCTATGATTAACTTCCAATAAACCAGTATTTTTCTAATGAGCTTTCTTATTCCAAAGAAAGCAAAGTAAGCAGAGCTGTAAGAATAAGAAGGTTCTGAGCTAATGAAGTAGCTTATTCTTCAACTGATATTTAAAAATTTGGTGTTCCAGCAGGAATAGCTAGATACAAAAATTTCCTTATCCTTGACTCGTCATATTCAAATGAAATGAAGTAGCCTTAGCAGCTAAAGAGAGACAGAACAGAACAGAAAAATGTTTTCCTCTTTTCTGATGGAAAAATAAAATACCACATTGATAATGTGGAAATGATGGAAAGAATATCCCATTGAGGTACTATCAGCTAAGAAGCTCTTGTTCCAGTGGACTGACTCTAGGAAATTAGAAAAATAGTCAAAATTATATTGGTTTCTATTTCATTACTTTGCTTCATACATATCAACTATAAATGTTAGCCCTTTGGTAGGGCTGACTCAATTGAAAAACAGTAACTTTCTCACATCTGACTTCTCTACACCTGAAAAACTGCTGTCCATGAGGTTATAAACCCTGAAAAACATCCATTACTGTTTAATTAGAAGGAAAGAATATTAACAAAAAAAAAAGAACATAAATAAAAATTCTGTTCTTTTGTTGATAAACTATTCCAATAAATATATTTAGTGTTGTAGTACATAAAGTGCATGAGAATAGGAGATAAAGAATGGAATTAGAGGCAGTGTAGTGTCAGGAAAAGAGGCACTTGCACAGACCTGGTATATTCGTGATTATTTAAGATGGAAAAAATTACCGTGATGAGCCTGAATGGGAATATGAATAGTTCCTCAAAGCAGTCTATTGTCATGAACATTAGATTTAAGACAGAACTTAGTTTTTTACCTCTGTCCCTGAGCAATGCCTTCAGGAAGGTATAAAAAAAAAATAATGAAATTTGATCTGTGAAATTCTAATTTCATTATAAAAATGAAATTTCTTTGATGATTTTGCCTGGCAAATCATAGTATCAGAGTACTCCAGCATTCAGCAGTATTCAGAATCCCAAAGTTTTATGTCATTCTGTTTCTCTGTTAAACAGCTGGACTCAACAATCTCACCTGAAGTGATAATTAAACCGGGAGATTTTCCTTTCTCACAAAGGTAATTGCCAAAGTCTCCAGTGGTAGCTTTGTGCCTGAAGACACACATGAGATCTTGCACTAATTTCATTTTAAAAGTGGGCTGTCCTTTTGCATTTGACTCTTTGTTCTTTTCTCTTTCAATTCATTCCAAATTGACAATTGTACCTGCCTATATTTATGGCAACCGCCACAAGTTCTCTTGGTCTCTTGGTTTTGTTTTTCACTGTATACATCAAATATTATGCCAGTTTTAGCAACATGGCAGACATTAACAAAGACTTTGTTTTCAGTATGCTTCATTTGGTGGTTAGCTTCTCTATTTCTGTTGAAATAACCTCACACAATCGTTTTGAAGTTCAGAGTATTATTATTTGTTGTTCAATATATTCAATACAAGCCTAAGATAATATACTACAGAAGAAAATATCCTCAGCCCCAAAGTGTGAAATGATGTGCAGTTAGTATCATAGGAATGGAGGACTCCGTGTTACACTCCCTTAAATAGAAAAAGAGCTAGGTTTTTATGTCAGTAAGAAACATAATTTCAAAGTGTATTTATAACTAATTTTTAGCTCATATAAATTTATATTTTCAGGAGAATATGCTGATGTAAATATGCTGATGTATCAGATGTAAAACACAACAGCAAAACAATTCTCACTCCAAAGTATTAAGCCCAGAAATTTGCAAGTTCATTCAGAATTTGAATCTAAGACATAATCCAAAGTTTGAAACTAGAGGTATTCCATATTCTGCATAGGATGGTCATTACGCTTCATCCCACCTTCTGCAACAAGCCCAGTAATATCTCTGACTGAAATACAAGTTGCACTGCTGATGGCTATATACATGATCCTTATCCAACTGCAATTTTGTAGTTAAACATCATACTTCAAACCTGAATATAAATACCTTTGTGCGTAATTCCTGTAGGTGATAGGAATTCAAACACTATCTTCCTGAAGGAGAATTAAAGAAAAGAGTATGAAAAGCATACATGAGGATAAAAAGTAATAGGAATGAAAAGAAAATCCTCTATTCTTCATTCTTCAGTTGTCTTTAGATCTAATTGTTACTTTTATACTCCGATATTAGAGAATAATTATTTTTTAAATTACACTTAGATACACCTGACTCTTTTTTAACTTTGCATAATGATTGTAGTTATCAGACCTACCTCTAAAGCTCACAGCTTTCATTTTTGGATTAGCACATTTACTCTGTTCACTAACAAATGAATTAGAAATGTCTACGACTTCATTATTGTGGATGATATTCAGATTTCCAGGGACACCTGAGCTGTGACCTTAACAGCAAATATCAGAATCCAACTACAAGGATTCTTATTAAACCTGATTTTATTTGTACCTTTTGTAATTTCACATGCTATAGAGACAATTGTTTTCCAGTAAAAAGAACAGCTCCGGGAATTATCAAAGTTTTATTGTAATTCCACTATCTGTGGTTACAATGGAAATTACTGTAAAAAACCTTTGAAATATGTTTATCATATTTTATAATTAATTTTAATCCATTTCTGATCCAAAATTTCTCATTTATCATATTAGAGAAAATAAAAGGTAAATAAATAATCTTTTCTGTTACTCATAAGATAGCTGCAATAAAAACTGGAAACAATTTACCCTGGCTGATATCTCTTTCTGAGCATATTCAAACCAATACAAATACTGAAGACTTTTTCCACAGTTAACAGTATATAATTTGTAGCAATACAGGATACTAATTTTCGTTCTGCTGTTCTGGTTTATAGTCATCTATAGAAAATACTTGGATATTGCTAAAAGAAGCTATACATTTACTTTATCTTTGTTGCTTCCAAAGCAGGATCCAAATTATACATCCCTCTAATCCAGCAGAACTGAAGACAGAGGGATAAAGGCTGTGGACATGTTTTTGCTTGGGCCCTACATACCCCTGCACTGTTGAGAGCTGTTAATATCTCTCAGGAGAGCTGAGCTATGCTAGCATATGTATACATGTTTTTTAATCTATTCCTCTGAATTAAAGCCTTTACAATCCATTTGTGCTATGAGTATATAAGAGCAAACATTTAAAGATGAAATTTTCAAATGCCCTTAAATATGAAAAAGGCAGAAGTAAGGGAAAACTTCTAGACCTTTTGAGGACAGTGAGAAACAGTAAAGATACACTCCTAAAATAACATTTCCATATGGCTTCTCTAATCTTGTTAGGCAAATAAGTGTTTTGTTCCTTTGATGTAGAGATGTAATTCCCACTGGTGTTAATGAGAATTATGTGTACAATTCAACAGAATAAACTCTGTAATTTGAGGGGTATTTGGAGGGGGACTTCCAAGAAGACAGCTAATGTTCGTGATAAATAGTCTGTGAAAAGTTTGAACACTTTAATCACAATCAATACTTTTAATGATCTTGAATTTTCTAACATATGTTAAGAGTTCTAGTGTGCAGAAATCCAATACATAGCTGTCCAAACAAACCAGAGTAATTTAAAAAGACACAAAATAAGTACATGAACACATTTCAGACTTACTGAGGAACAGCCATAAAATGGAACTTATTAAATGTTTATTATTTGTAGAAAATGGTAAGAGACAAAAAATGTGAGGTTTTGATGTCAATCTTCTTTTATATAAAAGGAATCGCTATTAAGCCCTAGGTGAACCCAAAAGAAAAGAAGTAAGTCAGACAGTAAGACAGAGACTGAATTTTAGATTTCCACTGAATTTCTAAGTCTCCTTTTAGGTGTACAATTTTGATTTTTGAAGTCATGGGCTCAGTAGATGTGTAATGATTACACAAGAAATAATTTCAAAACTTGGACTGCACATCAGAACAAAAACTGAGCAAAGGCCCTGTGCTTGCCCTTTCTTGCTGCAGTAATGCTTCATGCTGGGATTATACAGTACCCTATAAAATAGTAACGCAGTATGCCTGATACCTGCTTGGTGGGTGTACCACAGCCTTTCAAATTGACAAGCCTGGTAACAACTTGAGGAGCTGAATTCCTCAGCTTTAGATATCTGGAGTACAGATGTCTGCATCTGTCTCATTGTCTACAATATCCTAAGTGTTAGTAGAACAATCCCAGAGAGAAATTAATCTCATCCCACATTAAATGTCTACAACAGGCCAGGTTAATTGGTCATTACATTTGTCCATGTTATTTTGTTGAGTGTACAGAGTAGGAGCTAAATAACTCAGACATGCATCTAAAGCTAGGACAAAAGACTCCCACTCCTAGTTTATCCAGTGATGTAGCAGTTGGTCTGGCCTCCAGTGATGAAGACTATAACAACCACTTTAATCAATGTATACCTGTGTTCATTATCATTTGAAAGCATGTTTGTTAATGATAATCTGTAAATTAAGCCAAATATTTTAATATACTTTGTCATAGAAAAATAGTACAGAAAGTCTTCAAGTCTTCTTCCTATTCTGAACCTTTTTATTATTATTATTACATACATGAAGAAAGGTACATCTGACTTCACTTTTGTCTTCTTCAGGCTAAAAAAATCTAACATTTTTGACACTTAACAGCAGGTCAGGTTTTCTGCATCCGTGCCTATCCCAAATGATATCCATATGATTAAAGATATTTTTTGCTGTAGGATGGCTATAATATTCCAACTAAAATCTTATCGCAGTAATGCAGAAACCAAAGGAAATCTACATCAAATGTCATAGGTACAATTTTTCTGCTTGGAATTTCCTTGCTTCTTTTTCTTTTTGTTATTTTTTTCTTATTTTTTTTTTCAACAGCATAAGATAGTAAACTTGTTCTCTTTGTGAGACAAGTTGTTTTCCAGGTCTTTTTCAGCCAATGATCTAGCTTGCTTATTCCTGTCTATATACAATAACTTCCCCTATATAATAACTGATCCTATCTAAAATCTGCCAAGATTTCTTTGAATTACATGCTAATACTTGCAATGTTCTTGCCTTGGTGACCCTTCATGTTTAATGAGCATACTTTCTGTTTGCTTCTCCCAGCCATTCACCCAAAAGTTTAATAGTTTTCTACTCTTTGGAGATGCTTCCAGAGAGTGGAAACCGCTCAGCTTTCCTTTTACCTGTGGCATTTTCATCTAACCAAGCTTTTCCTGTTTCCTCCTGGGAAAGACACACGAGTCTGTGCTGAAAACCTTACTGGAACTGTGATATGACATCTGCTGTTTCTCCTCCATCCATAAGGCCTTTGCCTCTTGTAGGAGAAAATGAAACCAGTTTGGCATGATTCACTCCTTACAGACAAAGGCTGGTGGTTATTCATCCCTCTGTTTTGCTCAATGTGTTCACAGATTGCTTTCTCATTGGCTCCATGCATTTTTCAGAAGCAGAAGTTAGGATATCTGCAATTTTCTGGCATCTCCTTTATAAAGCAGTGCACCACTTCTGCCTTTTGCAATTTTTTTCATATCCCTCTGTCACTACTTCTCAGAGGAAACTTAACACTGAGCTTTTATTAATGAATTCTCCCAGTGCTCTGGAAAAAAAAAAGATAATCAGGTGAAGACAGTTTGAAAACATCTGATTAAGTCAAGTATCAATTTGTTCCTTGTTACACCAGGCTGAAGTCTTGATCTTTCATGCCTGATATTCATTATGATAGTGTCTGATAGCAAATGAGCTTTTTAGAGAGAGTGAAAAGTCATTAAGTGTTTAGAAATTTTCAGCATCATATGTCAATCACTTTCAATCTCTACAGGGAAAAACTAACAAGCTCTCTTTTTTTTCATCATACCTCTGGAATACTTACTTGCGAGTGGTTTCCTGTTGCAGTTAATTTCCTCCACAAGTTTCCTTTTGTGACTTTTGTTTTTCTAACCCAAACTTTAATTGTAATGCTGTGTTTTGCAACCATCCTTAGTAGTTCGGCCCAGGCTCCATTTTCTATGCAGTTGGTTTTTGTGCTTAAAATGCCAAAGCGATATGTCGTCATACTTAGTTTCTCAGCTGTGTGCCCTCAATTTGCTTTTTAATTACGAATCTCTTTTACACCTTCTTCTTATACAAGCCATTTGAAATTATCTTTCCTTCCCGTTCTCTGATTTCATTGAACTCTGACTTTCTGAAAGCCGTTGTTTTCATTCTGCCCTTATTTGTGTACTCTGTTTGAAGGGTCATGAAGTTATAATGTTGTGTTCATTCATACCCAAGTTATCTTTCAATGTGATGGTCTCAGAGTTCTTTCCTCTTGGTTGAAATAATATGTAGTGTTTCTCCCTTGTAAATGTTCTGAATAATCTTAATAGAAACTGTTCAAAATTTAATTTTACAAAACATTTCATTTTTTTCTCTCCTTATCATACTTCTCTTTGGTCATGTCTTTGCATTACTTTAGAGGTTCTGGAGTTGGAACTAGGCTGGCTGAGTTACTTTGGCTCATGTTTCATTTATGTCTGCATTTAAGCATCTTATCCATGAATGACAAATAAAAATAAAACCAATCAAGGTGTTCAGAGGCCTGAGAAAAGTGAGTTGTTTTCCTATCCTGGAATTAAAGTACTGAGGAATTATAATTTCAATCTGTATTAAAAGCAAACTATAGTTTGTAATCCTGTGTGTCCCTAAAACCCTTATTCAATGAGGCTTTTAAACACCTGCTCTACTTCAAAGTATGCTCATAATTGTTCTATTGGATCAGGTCCTAATTTACTCAAAACCATAAATGTACCTTATTAAAAGTCAACAAGCTTTTGCTTTGTGGCTTATTTTCAAGATATTTCATTTGAAGCACTGGGATCCAATTAATTCCAGTGGAGCTGTTTTACAGATATTGAATTTACATATTAAGTACCAAATCAAGGCCAAATTGAGGATTACTGATAGTCTAAAGGCTTTCTATTCTATAACTCTCTGCAGTGCAAAACTATTTTTGCAGAATAATTTCCTGTTCTTAGACAATTTTATAAACTACAGAGATATCATTCTTTTCACCTAATATTCACTTCATAAATACACACATCTTTCTTAAACTACCAGCACATAGTCACAGCATGATTTTCAAATATAGATAATAAAATAAGTTAGAGTAAATAAATGATAATGTTTATCCACTGGAAATATTATGTACTGAAATACTTGGAATTAATTTTCAAACACTTTAGCTGTATCTTGCTAAGAGGAAAGCTGGTTCTAATTATAGGATCACTGTGGAGTTCCTTATTAAACTGTCACTCAGAGAGTATAAGAGTGGAAACCTATTACAGTGTTAATTAGGTCTGTGGTAGTTTTCAGAATGGTGGTGACAGCTGCCCACAAGTGGCCTAGCATACATATTATTCAAGTGGCAACACTACCTCCATTGGGGTAGAAGACAGTACAGTCATGACAAAAGAGAAGAGGATGCTGCTTTGACCCTTAGACAGCAGTGTCCTAATCTAGGAATAAGCTTCAAAGATTAGATTTATTTTGTTGCAAAATATGTGCAATGACAAAACATTCTATAGCTTCAGTAGTTGCCTTTCACAAACACCTTGAATCCCGTGTTCAGTTTTGGGCTCCTCACTACAAGAAGGACACTGAGGTGCTGAAGTGTGTCCAAACAAGGGCAACAAAACTGATGAAGTGTCTAGAGCACAGGTCTTATGAGAAGCGGCTGAGGGAACTGGGGTTGTTTAGTCTGGAGAAAAAGAGGCTCAGGAGGGACCTTGTCACTCTCTATAACTGCCTGAAAGGAAGGTGTAACGAGGTGGGTGTTAGTGTCTTCTCCCAAGTAACAAGCTATAGAACAAGAGGAAATGGCCTCAAGTTGCACCAGGGGAGGTTTAGATTGGATATTAGGAAAAAATTTGTTTACTGAAAGGGTTGTCAGGCCCTGGCACAGGCTGCCCAGGGAAGTGGTGGAGTCACCATCCCTGGAGGTATTTAAAAGATGTGTAGATGTGGTGCTTATGGAAATGGTGTAATGGTGGACTTGGCAGTGCTAGGTTAAGGGTTGAACTTTATGACCTTAAAGGTCTTTTCCAGCCAAAACAAATGTAAGATTCTTTGAGTCACTATTTAGGCTGAGCTCATGGACTTGCTTTTAGTCAAAGGACAGAATCCAGAGCCATTTCTCTGGAAAAATACAGTTGCAGTCACCTAGCAAATAAGCTAATTCAGCCAGAATATTTACAAGACAGAAAAAAAATGTGAACTACATTTGTCTGAGAACTTTGTGTTTACTTAAGGGGATGTTTGACTGACCTACTAAATTTCAAACAATGGCAGCTAGAGTATGAGACAGAAAAAAGGAAATTGCCCCAAGATTACCTGCTCAGAGTTCATGATCCATTCTTCACATGATAGAAAAATATAATGGTAGTCATTTTTTTTTTCTCTCTGAATTAAGGAATCTCTGCTCATGGAACTTACATGTCATCTTGCCTACATCATGACCTCCTTTGGACGTCTCTGGTCAAATGTTTAAAGAGGCTGTTAGTCCATGCTGAAACAAGAAAATAAGAATCATATCTTCCTCCTGTCAACAAAAAACAGTGTACATTGCTAGCTCTCCCTGAATTACCTTTCTGATGATACAGGTAAGATCTTCCAGACAGTGGGTGAAGAATCACACTTTGTGGCTGGCTCCACTAAAGCAGGGATGCTAGTAAATAGCAGATTTTTAGGGGAAGGCACAAAAAATCTGGAGCTGCTATGAATATTGCAGGCTTTCTGCTTATTTTATCAAGTTTATTTTAATGTCTGATATAAAAACAAGTTTAAACAAGAGATCACAATCAGTTTCCTCAACTGCCTTCCCAGAAGCAACATCTGTTCCCCTCCAAGTCCAATTTGGACTTTTTATTCACCTTCATATCTCATAACTTGTTAGGAAAACAAATTATCAGAAGTAACAACGTGCCTTCATGTGGGGGTGAAAATTCATTAGGGTGTAATACATAAGCTTTAGGTATTTGACAGTTTTGATACTACACAAGGAACCCTTGGTTTATTTTGTATATCCAGTGGAGAAATAAAGTGACATACCATTTGTGATATTGAGATAGAGATGAGTCTATGCTTTAGAAGTCAGTCAAATTCTCTTCTTGTTTCCACCTGACCAAAAACAAAACCAAAAATTTCATTGTCAAATGAAGATTGCTACATCCACACGTGTACGCTGCATTTCAGCAGGAAGATTGTTGAATGGGCACTAGTGAAGGAAATGTGGTTTAAATTATGAAAGATTTCTAAAGATATCATAATTCAGGAGTTCTGTTTGTAGCAGAATTCAGTTCAGCAGCAATAATAAAATGGGCAAGATGCATCAACTGAAGTTACCATGAACTACAATGTATGCAACAACATACACTGCCCTAAAGTGAATTAACTGCTATTAATCACTCCTGAACCAGTTATTTTCATGCTTATAACTATGCTTATTCCAATAATCACTCTGTATAACACTCAGACTATTTTGTTTCTGACAACAATAATTTGACAGAGGTGGAGAAGTATATACCTTTACTACATATCCTAAGAAGAAAATACAAATACCTTTTTTTTACTTGGATTTGTCTTTTGACCTCAACTGAATTCTTAGTACTAGAAATTTAAATCCTACAGTATAACGCAGCAACACAAAACACCAGTCTCTCATGACAATATGTTTATTTCCATGTGGGAGGTTAGAAGAGTATTAAGTTTGTAGCAGAAATGCTATAAGGAAACACTTGGTCTCCTAGCTGCCATAATTATTATCAGTTGCAAACTTCCTGAGTTTCCTTTTATTAATGTTATCACTTGGCACAAAATTATAATGCAGGTTTAGCCAGTTATTTAGCCATCTGTGAAGTAGCTTAACTCTGTAAGGCATCGTATTAGACAATATTAGTTTTGAGGAATACACAGTTCATGGTGTTGTCCTCAACTCAGCTTAAATAAAAATGAAGTCAGTTGGGAAATAGTTATAGTTGGAATAATTATATATAATACCATAGGAAAATATTTGGATTATAGATGAAACTAAGTCCTTCAATAAAGCCTCCTTATGCTAGATGTTTTTTGGATTGCCTTCCTTTCCCTGCACTGAAATAAACTATGAAAAAAAATAACCTCTTGTTAAATTATTTTCCTTTAATTAGTCAGATTTCAAATAGAATATTTTTCATCCCTTGTCTTCATTTCCTGGCACAGAGCAGAACAAATAAATTAATTCCATTAAGAGCCATTAGAGGAACAATATAGAATACCGAATCTGGTCAATAATAAACTGACCTATTGAATCATCTTGTAGTAAATTAAAAATCATTTTGACAGCCCACAGGCTAAAGTATTAGAAACAACATCAAAACCCTTTTGGTTTTACATGTAAGAATTAAAGGAACAAAACAGCTGGAATCTGAACACTAAATTCTCTGCCCATATATTCCCATGCAATCCCATCAGCAACTTCAGGCTTTGTATCAACCCCTGATATACACAGACCTACATTCCTATAAACCTGCTTAATGTCATAAGTGTATCTATCTGCACCAGCCTACATTGCTGAAGGTGCAATTTTCTGGAAAGATCAGGATGTTTAGAAACCCATTGTTAACACTAGTATGGAGAAAACTGAAAACAAAGGTAGCTAGGTTGCCATTCTTCCTCCCTGAGAAGCCAGCATATAATTTTCATCAAGTCTGACAGCAGCTACATCAGATTAAAAATACAAACCAAAACAAAATTTTTAAGCAAAAATTAAGAATGATTTTTCCTTTTTTTTTTTTTTTGATAAAAATATGTCCCTCAATAGAAAACTTGTTAAAAAATGGTATCCAAAATTAACTTGTTAAAAAATGGTACCCAAAATTAAATGTAGTTTTTTATGAACACAGCAAGGAATCATAGAACTTTGTTGAGGACTGATACGTAATTAAAATTTAGGAGAATCAGGGAATAAAAAATTCCCATTTTCTGCATCTGTGCCTGTTTACTGGATGTATGGGTGTGTTTCCAACTTTTATGTTCTTTTTTCGAGCTTTATATAGATTAATATACACAGACACGTATATATACATATATACAAATAAAATTCCCTCCAGGAAATGTATAGTCTTCAAGACTACTGAAGGTTATTGCAAAAAGGAACAGAATGATCTGTTTATGTCCATGGTGGATGGGATCAGAAGCAGTGGGTTTAACATGCAGGAAGATTCAGATTAATCTTTATTAGAAGGCTTTTTAAAGTGAAGCAATAACCAAGAGAGAACAAACTAGAATAGATTATGTGGGAGGTGATAGCATCTCCGTTTTTGGAGGTCTTTACAAGCAAGCTAGAAAGTACCAGAAAAAAAATATAGCTAATCCTACATTAGGGAAAGAAAGCAGATCAGATGATCTCTTGAGACCTCTAGACACCCAAAGGAGAGTTATGTACATCCTTCTAGAGGCCAAAGACTTGAATGTAATCTTAGGTGTTTAAGAGTGCATCAGTATGATTGTTTTAGTTTGCTCAGGAAGATGTTTTCCAAGTGAATTCTGCAATCTTCTCACTCACTGCACCTGGATTTATCTAGCAGAGAAAGGTCTCAGGAGGCTTGAACTCTGTTCCCTGTAGGTAAAACTGAACTGAAAGGTGCACTCTGGGATCACAATAAAATTCAGCTGCTAATGGGCAATCAGCTCATGGGGTCAAATTTAATTTGTCTGGAGGAGTGTGACTGTAGTGCAGACAAAGGTCCTTACACCATCTGTTTTGCTCTACAGAGTCTCTCCTGTTAAGCCATTCTTCTTCCTAGTTTATGTGTGATTTAAGGCTTTTACTGGATATGGCCATAAGTTCCTGAGGAACTGATGCGGCCAGGATCTGTTGGACTTCTGAGTCCTGTACCACAGATACAAGAAATATCAAGCAGAGGAAAATAAAAGGAGGGTCAGAACTTAAGATAAGCCATTTTTAGTCCCTTTTAAAAGCAGAAATAATTTTATTAGACTATATTTATACCATATATTAGGTCATCTATATACATTTCTGTTTATGTATTTGAAAATACATTCACAATGCTGAGATTCAGTCAGTTGAAGGTAAGTTAAAAGACACCAGGAGTCTGCTCAGGCATCACTATTCTTCATCTTTCCTGAATATACTTTCCAAAGTAAACATTTCTAATACAGATTGAAAATGAAATACAGAACTTTTTGTTAAATGATGATGCTTTTTATGCTTTTTCCTGATTCATATCCAACCTATTCTTTATCTTAGAAACAATCTTTCAAAAATTGTAAGTCACTGACAGAATATCAGATCACCTCACAATATAATGGTGTCTCTTCTCTCGTGGCCTCCCATGCTTTGAGCTATCATCCAGCTACCAACACATAAATGCTGTGAGATATAAAAAAATGTGAATACCCGGAGAATTGGCCTAAGACTGACTTCTGATTTCTCTGATATTATAATCTCTTTCTGTTAGACTTCAGGCTTGTTTCCAAATGCTGGAATGCATCTTGTCTCTCTTGGAGGTACCTCAGAACATTTCACACTGCACTGAAACCCACAGAGAAGAATGGCCATGGCCAAACCCTTTTCCCCTCTACAAAAATGTATGCAGCAGATGTATTTTTAGCTAGAAAAACTTGTTTATAACAGGGAAAAGGAGTCTGTCATCAGAAGCAAACCTGGACAGGGAAACTGAGATGTTAAAAAGGTAAGAATGGGTCTACTTTCAGAACTTTTTCCTGATGGTTGCAAACTGCAGAGGGCTGCTGGAGGTACTGGATGAGAGGCCAATGTGCCACGTATCAATAAGCAAAGATTAACCAGGGTCTGTTGCATTCAGGCTGACTGCTATATTCAACACTGAGCTATCCTTTTATATTTTATCACTTAAGCAAAAGATAGAATTAAAAGGGATTTGGCAAAATGGATTTCTAATTACTTTTGAAATTGAATGTCTCTGGAAAGAGTTAAATGTTAAACCAGAATATCTGCAGCTTGGCTGAAATGTTGAGGGAATGTGCAAGAGTGATTGTGGAGGTTTGGGGACTGTTTTATTCACTTTGACATAAAAAAAATTGACCCATAGGTCACCTGACTCGTAGGAGTCCTCCTCATCAGAAAGGTGTGAAATTCTCCTCTGAGATTGACATATTAAGGCTGGTGGATAAATTCAGAGCCAAAATACTATAATAATCAGATATGAAGACAAAAATGGGAATCTCTGTATCTATGTACAGCAAACATGCATCTTTCACGCACACACACACACATATGTAGTAATTCCTAGGAAGTTAGCAACAAGCTCTGACAATAGTTTGACAGAAAAATTGACAAAAAATATGAAATGGTGAGTTGTCTAAAATACAAGAAGTGGCTCTTCTGACCAATTGCATAATGCTGACATAAGATTCACAACTTGCAGTCTGCAGGCTTTTTATGATCAAGCTACAAGGTGGTGCATATCTGTCCTCCCTCAGATCCTCTGATTTGAGAGGGCTTTCAAAGTAGCTTAGGCACCCAAAAGAGGAGGGTGGACTGTTGTTAAGGATGCATATATTTAGGAAATCCTGAACTCTTAAAAACTTGACAATAATTACCTCTCTGTCTTACACAGCCATTTTCCTTTCTCCTAAGAGTGCTGCTTCTACTAGCTTTGATTACAGAAAAGGACAAACACCTATTCAAATAATGAAGGACTGTATTCTCTTTTAAACACCCACTGGGCACTGGTAGGCTGCAGTATTTCACTAAAGACTGAGGTTAGTCTGAAAATAGCACACGCAGCAAGGAAGAAGATAAAAAGAGAAGCACATTCCTGTGTGAAATGTTATATTCAGGTTGTCTCAGAATCAGACACCAACTTCCACCCCGTGCACACATGCAAGTAGGGTATCCTTTCCTCCTGCCCAAAGTCGCTGTGGCAAGTTCTTGAAATTGCACCAGAGTTTAACTCTCTCACTGACACACGATCCAAGCTCACCAGCTGCTTGCAAGCACTGATGAACTGCACTAAATGCCAAGGAAATAGTAACTCTGGGTGCCTTCCTGTCAAGCTGTCCCTGCACAGCCCTACCTTTTGTCTCCCTACAGGCTCTGACCTGGAGGTCTCTATATCCAAAGTTTGAGGAGGTTCAGCACCCAGACAGGTTTCTTCCACAAAAAATGTTAGGCTTTGGGACTGACGTTTTTGGAGAGGAACAGATTTCTAGCTCTGACTGTTGGATAAAAAACCCCACTTTCTACAAATAACAAAGAAACCTTTATGAAGGCATAAGTCAGTGATCTTGACTGGGTTGTTTAAGATGGCATTAATTTCATAATCGGTGTCCTTTTTCCACAGAAAGAAAGAACAACTCCTCAATCAAGAACTTATCTTAAAGATACAAAGCCTTGGTTTTTTTACAGCCCATATGCAAAATGATGTTTGAAACTGAAAAATAAATTATTTTGCTCTCATATGCCACACTAGTATTTATTGAAATGGAAATTTACTTTGACACATGCAGTTTTACTCATTTATTTTGGGAAATGTCAGTACAGTATTTAAAGCAAATATGGGAAAGGAATGATCCCTTATTGCCTGCTTAGGCCTTTCCAGATATCATAGCTCCTGAATTTTTTAGGGAGAGGACATAAGGAAAACATATGTTGTGCAGATGGCAAATAAATATTCCTCTGGATATTGTCTGTGACAGCTGGCTCTTGTGCAAGAACAGGTGAATTTCTCACAGTCATGTAAGTGTTTAAGGAAGTTGACAATTGGTGCAATAACTACTGAATACATAGTTCAGGTTAGAAATATGTGCCAGAAGACAAGGGTACAGGTGTTTTCCAGAAGGTAGAAAACAAAAGGCCAGTTACTTAACTGCTCCAAATTGTGGAGGACAGGAGACTCGGGCAGTTTTGTGTCATGTGTGTCTGTGAATGACTCCACATGGCTTCTCAAGGGAGCACTTTTTTAACATACAATAGGTCAAATCCGCTCACTACCAGCAATCCAGTATTCAAGAAAGATTTTTCCTGCTCCTACAGTAAACTGAAACAGTTTTTCTCCTGTTGAGGTGAATTTTATATTAGTCTTATTGTCATAGTCTCTAACAACAGTAGTCTCTACGGCTTTACATAAACCATGTAGTTCTTCATGCAAACATGCTTGATAGCTTCTTGTGAGCAGAGATCGTGTGAGGGTTGTGCTTTGTTTTCTGTTTTGTTTTTTTTTAACAAGGTAATTACTGAATGTCATTCATGAGGTCATTGGAGGTCCTGCTGCACAACGGGACTTTGTTCTCTGCTTCGCTTGGGCAATTCTGACAACAGAGCTACTTATACAACAGCACAGTGTCAGTTCTCCCTTTAGAAAATCATAATGAGAGAAGTTTTTATTTTTAAATGTATTGGATAGTCTTACAAAAAATACACGTGGTATGTTGTATGTTGCACCGTTACAAAGTTACACTCTCCAGAGCAAATTCTCTTTGATTTCCAAAGAAAATGAAATGAAATGACAAGTAAAACCAACCTAAATAATTAATTGAATACCTAGAAAATATTGGCTTTAAAATATTTTTTTTAGCTGTGGTTTGTTTTTTTTTCATGTAATGGAATTGCCTTTATCACCTTCTTTTGAAACCTGTAAGGTTCACTCATGTTACATTTTTAAGCTTTTCTCTGCAACTACAGAAAAAATTTCCTCATAGATGAAAGTTAAGATTGGCATGGACCCAGGACTTGTGGCCTAAAGGAAAACATCAGGTATCACAAGAGTCATGATGATATCATACTAAAGTCACCTTGAAGATCCTGGTAGAGAGTCCTGAGTTGGTCCCAGGAATGGCTGGAAGAGGACTGAGTAACTACGGTGCCAGATTCAGGGTTCCTATCATGAAACAGGGACCAGAGACAATATACTTCTACTCTTGTAAAGATAGTAGAATATGTGCTCAGACACAAAGATACTTTTCTATGTCTGTAGCCCTTGTAAGGCAAAGAACTTGTGGTTAGAATACAATGCTGTCCTGCTCCTTTTACCCCTTCCTCTACCATTCTTCTGCACTTGTCTGAATGAAATACACAGCTCGAGTCCTTTGGCACCCACTTTTTATCCAGAACTGACTGCAACAGATATTTTTAAAAAATCTTCTTTATTGAAGAAAAATGTATATCTTGTTTATTTTGCCATGGGTTTTGTTTGTTTCTTCTCCTTCCACCCTTGCCCTCTCCTAGTCCTCAAACTCAGGTGTTGTGTAACATTGCAAGTGCAGAGCCTGTGCTGGAACTGGAATATCAACTTCACTGAGAAAACAGTTCAAAACAACATGAAAATGTCATCTCTGTGGTAAAGTGCCCCTGCACCTTTCTGATGCGGGAATACAAGACTTCTGTTGACCTTGTAAAATGAATCAGAAACAGAGAGATCTAGATCCAGGCTTCCCCTTTCCTTAAGATTACAGATGCTGATCCCCTTACCTAAGCTAAAGTGTAAGAAAGTCAACATAACACCTCACCTGGCTTAAGAGAACGACCTGCAGGCTACAATATTTCCAAAGCTATTTGGAAAAATCACCATTCAGCTACCTTAGGGGATTGCAGACTTGTTACTGAACCAGGTAACTTTGCTGCTGACGTGATGGTCTCTCTCGTTACACCTCTGTCTACTGGGTAGTGTACTACCTATATGGCTAGCTTCAGGGAAAGGCCAGCCCAGATGTAGCAGTGTCTTCTTGACAATTTACTAGAATTTCAGCCCAAGAAGAATGTGAAAAAACAACAACAGTAGTAAAAGGCTGCATATCCAATGTGGAATTTGGAGTTTCGTGAGAGTTGTGTCTGTATCCAGCATTTCTGAGCTAGAGAGGCTGTTGCAGAATTGTAAGACCAACAAAATATAAAATAATATAAAATAATTTAACTTGATAATATAAAAAATCAGTTTAATGGTGTTAGGGAAAAGGTAGAATGGTCAAATTGAACAGAGATCTTATATTATAAATACTTTGGCTGACACAACTTATTTATATGTTCAGGATGTTAGTCGGGAACTAATACTACATGGTGTGTAACTAAATCTAAGCTTAGAATGATGACTAAAAATGTGCATAGCACTCACCTGTGAGGTGAGGACACTCAGTCCTAGGGAAGTTACTTCAGACAGGGTCCCAATTCAAAGGGAAGGCTTCTGATTACAGACTTGATGCTTTGAAGAGAACAAACCAAAGGGGGTCTCCTGTGGGGTCCCATTTTATAGCCTGGGTTGGATCTGAACTGTGGTCATCTACTGGGTGAGGTGTCTCTTGGGTGGACTTATTGGCTGAGGTGGTCTTTGGTGAGCTCAGATATGTGGGGTAGGTGACTGGGGGCTCTCTGCATACGTGACCAGCAGCAGACGTGTTTCTGGCCAAGCCAGTCCCCCCATTAGACCTGCAGGAAGAGGAGTGCTCCTGCCACAGAGGCCAATTCTCAAAATCCCATATCTGCCAGTGCTCCCTTACTCTAACTGCTCCAGTTCAACAGAGAAACTCAGGTGATGTGCTTTCCAGCTGCTGGGTTTCTGGAAACTCAGGAAGAGCTACACCCACATAGGCTACCTTTATACTCTGAAAAATTCAATCATCTTGAAAGTAGTGTGCTGTCATTATAGATATTTTTCTTCATTTAATATTTTGTCATTTCTTAAAGTCCTTGTATTAGTGGAAGCCAGGGACAGAGGACAGGGAGTTCACATACACTGCTCTTGCAAGTCATCTTTCTCTAACTGAATGGGAGGTGAACTAGATGGCTCATTTCTTTCTCATGACACTCTACAAATGCAAGACAGATTATTACAACTCACTTGCATGGCTGGTGAATCACGTATGGATTTGTCCAGAAACTAGCAGACTAACACGATCGTGTCATTCAACAAGCAGCTTGTGTGCTAGGGCTGTTTGCCAGCACTATGATACAAATGCCATTATCATGTACCACTTTAAAAAATAGTACATACCTTCTAGGCTGTTGGTTTTTTTCATTCTAGGAGGAACTTTACTGAGCATCAGTTTCCTTTAGCTATAGACTATAATAAATGAACTCAAATATAAAGAAAATAATATTTTAAGTAGAATGAAGCTGGGATGCTTTGTGACTGCAATACAATTTCTCAAGTTGAGCACAAACAAGGTATAGAAAGTTAAATATATCACAGTTCTGCAGAGGAAACAGCTTCTTGCTCTTAAGACAAATTTTATGAATACCGGAGACTGTTTCCCCTCTATAAAAAACCCAAGTATCTGGGAATAAAGAAACCAAAACACACAGCATCAAAGTACATAGTTTTTGCCAGAACCAGTGTGCTTGACATAAAATACATGAAGAATCAACTTTGGTTAAAGAAATAAGGCAAAAACCGTGCTCACTTCAGCAGTTAGGATCTGCTCCCATGAGAACATGCTGTCAATTATACACTGAGACCACCCCCAGCAAAGCAGGCTTCCTGAATCTCAGGAAACTGCATGTTGATCAGCAGAGATGAGTTTCAGATATTTCTAGTAGTTCACCCTGTTGTAAATCCTCTAACAAAGACTGCTGATAAAATAACCAAACTATTTTCACAAGAGCTGTGAATTATGCTCTTACACTAAATCAAGTATTGCTCTTCAATTAGATCATGGTGTGCTCAGCCTTGCAAGTCAGCAGGAAGGTTAGAAAAGCCATCTTGTCCTGAAGTAACCTACTTAGCATATGTGTTTGTGATGTTGTGTGTCAAGTTGATCTAAGCATAAACTGATACAATGTATTTATTTTTAAAAAGCTGTGAAGAGGATATAAATTCAGACAATATTTTGACTCACTTTAATTGCTACCTAAAGTTTTCCCTCCTGCTTTTGTTTTCTTAACACTTCCTCCAAGACATTGCAGAAACCTCTACTTTACTTTGTTCCTGTCTGCTGAAGACGACTGTCCAAAATTGTGTTTGTCTTGTATGAACAACAGCGAAAAAGTACTGTAAACCAAGCTGAAGTTGTTAGGCAGGTTTCTACTTTTACAGACATTGTTCCTTTATAAGCTGCAGCTTGCTAATAGCAAATTCTAAAACTTTCTTTTGCTAATTGTGCAGTTTTCTTATAATTTAAAACATAAAGCATAGCTATAACTACTACTTTACTGATTAAACTTCTTAATGAGATCCAGCACCTCTGAGAATTCCCGTATCCAGTTAGTGGTTTACATTTGTCACAGAACATGCAAGAAAAGAAAAAACATTTTAGCAACAGTCTCAGGCCTAAATGAATAAATACAATGGTATTTATTTCTTGCTGGTTGAGCCAGGAGGAAAGGAGGGAATATACCAGGACAATGTCTATATAAACAGATCTTAACTGCATTTGGCCCAAAAGTTTTCAAATTTTGAAGATATCTAAAGATATCCAGCAAAAAAGGATGGAATCTCAACAAGGCCTCATAGCTCTGTGGAGGCTGCTGATATGTTTCTGGTTAAAACTACCAGCAGCAGATCAAATCCTCACAACCTTCACTCAGGGTCTGGGGCTGAGGCCTTTACACTTGCATCAGGACAAAGCTCTTGCCCCTGCATGTAAGCTTCTACTGAAGGAAAGCAGTAAATCCTTAGCTCTTCATACAAGCATACCCCACTAAATCTATGTCAGGCCAGTTTTTAGATACCTGATGGATGAATGCTACTGCCTTCGTTTTCATGAGTGCTCCTTCCTTATAACTTTACATGTCTTTGCCTGCACTGACTCTCTTTACCTAGACTCTTGAGAGGCCATTAGGAATGCCAAAAGTCAAAAAAGAGGAGAACATTTCTGTTCTGTTGATAAATGTGGTTGATGAAGAGAGTACTGGTTATGAAGGGTCAAATAAAATCTCAGATTTGTGAGGAATCTGCAAGGAGCAGTGACTTTGAAAAATCTCAGTGTTTATAATAAAACTTGAGATATTAAAATGGTGAAGTATTTAAGGATCTGTCCTTATTTTTCAGGCCTAGGTGATTTGAAAATGGATGTTTTAGGAGTAATTAACCCAGTAATTCTGGATATACCTCCACTAGCATTGCCAGAGAACATTGCTTGGGCTGTGAGAATCAATAGTCTGCATTGTCCAACTGCGGAGATGTCCCTGAGCTGGTGTGGACCCAGGCTAAGAAGCAGTCCCCCTGTCTGTCCCTGGAGCAGTATGGCTGAAAGCCTGGCCTAAAGACAGAGGCTGGAGGTGGCTGCCCTGTTCTGGAGGAAAAGGGCATTTCACAGGTGAGACACAGGCTGTTCAATACCTGTTGGTCTCAGTGCCAATCCCTGTGCCCTGACCACATGAAATTTTAATAAAACTGCAGTGTAACCCTACTAAAAACCTGGAAAGAAGGTGGTGATTTCTTACTTTCACTTTGAGTTCCATTTCTCTCACTTGTAACTCTGGAAGATTTTTAGGGACACTTCATCTCTGTAGCAGCACAAACATCCACATAATAAACATAACCAGATAAATAAATAAACCTCAACAGGCTAAAATAGCCTGGAACAGACTTCTGGTCGTATATTATGATTATCCACATATTTCTCCAACTAATTTAGTGTTGTTCCCTCTACAATTAACCTCTGATAAAAAATACCCTTTTTCAGAGAATAAAAGCAATATTTATCTGTTCTGTTATAGTCAACTACATGGTTCTTGTTCACTAGCAAATTGCAGTGTCAACTTTATTGGCACAATTTAATTTTATTTACCAGGAAACAAAATCCTTCAACCAGAATAACTGGTTGTGGCTTTTATTTTTCAAAGTTACAATGAAGTGGGCTTTCAGAGAACAAAGTAAATATTTAATTAGTAACAAGTTATATAAAGCGGTTGCCTCTATAGGAAGTGCAGTTTCCCCTTCTTTATATAAGAGACTCATTGTTTCCAAAGAGGAATTTTTGCCAGAATAATGACCGTATGACACGCTCACATAAAAGAAGAGAATGTCATCCACCAGAAGTGATTATAAATCATAGATAGCCATTATTACTTTCTCTTTTGGCAAATGTCGCTGAGTATCCAATGCATATTAAATAGGCCTTGTTTGCATACCACATAAAGCTGTCTGTGTTGTAAGTGTTTATTGCATTGAAATCTCAGAAATATATATGTATTTTTGTGAACTGGCACTTCTAGGAGCTGATGTATTCAGAAAGCGCAAACACCTTAATGCTCCAAATCTCTGTCTTTCAAGTTGGCATTGTAGAACAGGCAAATATCTTTAAAAGCATGTAAAACTGAAATTAGAGGCTTATCCCAATTTCTCGTTTTCCCTAGATCATTTTTCTTCTTCCCACTGTACCCCTCATAACTTCCCCAGACGTCTCTGTCCTACCTCCTGCACAACTCACAGCATCCACATCTGACAGAGTCACAAAAGCTGCCACAGCCTTGTCTCCCTCTGTGGCTTCTTCCATGAACAATGCTGAGCAATTAAGGGTAATTGAGAGTGATTAAGTACTGAGATAGCCTCACTGGGCTCGAGTTAGTCTTTGTGAAGCTCTGTTCAGTCAGTGACCACTCACAGGTAACTTCATTGTCCAGAGATTGCAACTGTCAGGAAGGGCCTTCCTACATGGATGTCGTGAGCACTGGGAAAAGAGGAGAGGGACACATAAAGGACCTTAAAAGCTCAATATTTACAAAAGAGAAGTGCTCTCATTCCACTAGCTGAGGAAAACAGTGAGAAACAGCCTCCTGAGGTTATTTGCAAGCCTCACTGGGGACCTCTGACATGAGATGTTTCTTAGAGGACAACTGGAGGGGCACTGGGTCTCAGGATTGAGAGAGAGGCTGAGAGGGCAAATAGAGACGAGTTAATATGATGCAGGCAGCTGCTGAGTCTATCTGTGCCATAGGCCTACTGGCCCAGGGAGTTGCCCATGAAGTGATTTTTCCTCATCTCCGGTCACTTTGGGTGCAAGTTCTGCATGCTGACTCTCAAAGGTTCAAGCCACAGCTCCATCACATTTTCAATGCGGAAGCAAGCCCCAGCACTTACTGTATCCAGAGTCACAACTACACAATTTCAAGGAAATGAGTGCTGGATCCTTGTTTGTCTACTTTCATTTGTCTTCACTGTTAGGGAACACTGAAAATACAAAATGTAAATCTACACTGGGATGCTCTTACCCATGTAATCTCTTCCATTGAGCTGTGTTTTCTTAGCAATATGTAGGACACTGACCTCCTCCAGAGAATCAGATACCTCATGGGTTCTTTTCAGTAACCTTTACTTTAATAGTCTTGAGTGAGTTAGGCAAAATACTGAAACTTTCATCATAATAACATGAGATAAAGTCATCTAAAGAGCAATCCGTTAAATGCTGAATCCACAGCTGATTTACAGAGAGCTATCCATATTTAAAATTGGGCACTAACTGAAGGGTTTGGATGGCTGGGTACCAAAATTCTTACTGTCTTGGAGTATCAGACCCGTTGTCAGTGTACATGGCATTGATAAACATGGTAGAATTGAAGAAATATTACACTACAGATGAATGTCATTTTCTTTATTAAAAGTTTTGTTTGTAATCATGAAAATGTTTTGCTGTTTTATACTAGTAGTTACCCCAACAATACAGATGACTCTATAATGTTATGTTACAAACTCACTTTAGACATTCCAGTATCAAAGATGTGTACAATTATAGAAATAGTCTGATTTTGAGGTTTGAACAGTGCACAAAAAGGGAAAACCCACTAGGGTTTTTTCCCCTTTTTTTACTGAAGCATTCTATTTTTGAATCAAAGTATCTTAGGTTTGTGAATGTCAGGAGGGATTTACTGGAAATGCAATGATGGCTGTGATGCTGACACTCAGAGTAAAATTAAACACCTACAAAAGATCTGTTCTATGATTCCATAGAAATATTGTTTGTTTGTTTAATTGGGCATGGGGCTCAGTAATAGGGATAATAGTTGTCCCTGGTGGCAACATTTCTCTTTCCTATTAGAGGAGAACTCTCACAGTTAACATATCTCTTATAACACAGAGAACCCTAGAAGTGTGAAAGCACTATCATTTACACTGGGGCTGAGTGGTAGCATCATGGTTCATTTTTTGTAGTCTTTCACTAACAAGATAGGAAGAAAATTATGCCTTTATATGACTGAATTCCCATCTAAAGTATAAAATATTTTATCCGTTTTCTGCTTCATAAGTTTTGTCAAACTACATGAGCTGAGTAAACTGATTAGCAGTGAGGGTTGTTATCTGATACAGAATAAACAAAAGCTCAAATACTGCTTTTTGAAGTAAATAAAACCAGTTACAGATACTAAAATTTGAATCCATCATCTTCTGGTTTTAGATTTTGGTGCTGCAGTTACTTTTCTAATATCCCTCAGATCAGAAACAATTTTTAAACTGCTGTTTTGTGGTACAGTAAGTGACAAGTTAGCTAACCTTCCTAATGGCCTAGAAGAATCGGGTAACCTGCACATGTTCCATTTAAGTACTGTTTTTCATCTTAGTAATTTATTTCTACTGTCTTACTTTGATACCTCATTAATTTTTTCAGTATTTTCCTTTAGTTCCCCTCATCTGGTAAACAATTTGTGTCTTATTTTACAATATTTTTCTTTATAAATTTGTGAGAGACTTTGCTTATTTTTTTTCTACCATCTCATTAAGTCCTAGTGGACTGCACATATTAGATATTAATAATATAAAATTACTCTGAAAGGTTATTTCATAATTGTTGGAATTTCTGTTTCAGTCATTTCGGTCATTAGGAGCTCCATGTATCATTACAGCTGGAACAAACCTATCTAAGTGGCACTAGGAAAATGACATGTAGAGGAGCAAATGAAGGAGGAGGTTGAAGCTCCCAGGAACTCTCCTTAAATGCTTGAACGAGCTTGGAACAAATGCAATTTCTGCATGAATATGCAGGTAGCACAAAAATGAAAAGGTTGTGAGTCTACCATTCACTAGGTACAGAGCAGAATTTTTCATTTAGATCTCAACAGAAGTTAACCTTTGATAAGGAAGAATAAACAATGGCTCAGCTGTAGGAAAGATTCAAAATACAACTTGAAACTGTAAAACTTGCCTGGTTCTGCATATGAACATGATATATTGCACGTGCTGCTTTCTAATCTGTCAGATATTACAAAACTAGTGAGCATAAGAAGGACTAATGCTGAGTTGTTTTTAATGAACAGAAATGATGAATTAATGATGCTTTTTAAAGCAGAAAAATACCCACTTCTGTTTGTTTGTTTGTTTGTTTTTCATAATTTTGGTATTGTAATTGATTGAAAATTCCAGTTCTTTAAATACCAACCTCTGGAATAATATTCTTGTGTACCTACATGGTTTCATAGCTTTCTTCCTCCGTTTTTTAATAAACAGATATAAACACAGGCTGTCACTAGAAACAGAATGCCCATATCAGCTGAACCTGAGCTTCAAGTCTGTACTTCAGCACAGGAAAGGAGATGAGCAGACATCACCTGAAGTATCTCGGCGAGGGAAGAGTCAAATGTTAAAATATTCTCTACCATAATTGGGTGGTTTACAGCAGATGGAACTGGAGAAGAAGCATCTGCAACCTGATCATGTCACTCAGATCTGCATTTCCATTGCTGTGGGGTGAACTCATCTGTGATTTGTCCTGGCCATGAAACAGACTGGAAGATGTTGTTGTACTCATGCCTTACACTGAAACTCTCATACATGTCACAGTCACATTGTGGGCCTCATTGGAATACAAAAATAAACCCAACTAATGAGTAGTAGTAAAACCTAAAGGCTTTAATGCTGGGAATAATTTGCAGCATAAGCCAATTAATGTTGCCAAATGCCATATGATTTCCCCAGGGTGTGTATTTGAGGAACTGCGGTATCTCCAGTATTTTTGCACACCTCCTCTGCCTGAGTAACTCCAATCTATTCCATATGCTTTTGATTTCAATGGATATACATGTGCATGTGGTTCTGCAACTACCAAATTTCAGCGTAAATACCCCCTGAAGATCAAGGCCGTTATACATCTCCAAAACTCTAGACCTGAGACTTTACTTACATCCTTTAGGGTGTAAATTGTTCAGCCTGTTTTAGTATTAAGTGGTGAGTATAGTGGCAAAAAAATAAACACTTTGCAGTGCTGTGCAGGGAGTGAATGTTCAAACCTAGGATTTGTACTGAAGGATGTCCCCCCATGTGATCTCCATGCCAGAGCTACCTAACCTTTCACTCTGCTCACTCAGGGCAGCTGGGTGAAATCTTAGCCACACCGCTGTTTTGTTACTTTGTCAAAATAAAGCAGTGTGCACTTTGCAGGCTTCAAAACTCCCTTTCCACAGAATCACAGAATCCTAGGGTTGGAAGGGACCTCGAAAGCTCATCCAGTCCAACCCCCCTGCCAGATCAGGGTCACCCAGAGTCCATCACACAGGAACGCATCCAGGCGGGGTTTGAATGTCTCCAGTGAAGGAGACTCCACAACCTCTCTGGGCAGCCTGGTCCAGTGCTCTGGCACTCGCACAGTGAAAAAGTTTTTGAACCATCTATATCTGTTCTGAGCTTATTTTTACTATAAAGGACTTATTTAAATTTCTGACAAAAGTTAATGAAACCCATTTAGTCAACAGCAGAACAGTGAATCTCTATAAAACCTCACACCCTTCACCCCATGACTTAATACCCACCTCATAACTTCATACCTGATCACACTCCTACATATACTTACTTGCCCTCCCAAGAAGTTCTTATAATAGCGTTATCTTGGGCCAGATTTTACTTTTAAAGATTTGCATTTCCAGATCCAATCATGTAATGGTTTTCCCCATTCCTTTCTTAGCCATAGGCAGCTATCCTTTATACAGCATTATTCAAGGGTCATTTACTTCAAATGATGAAAAGTGCTGGCCTGTGGCAACATGGTTTCTATCTGGGAGGGGGGTCTGGATCCATCCTCACTTCCCAGGATAATTCATGTGTTTCACATCAAACAGCATAAGGGGCCTTGAAGTGAATTTCTCATCCAGTGAGCAGTGTACACTCATTTCAGATGGCATACAATGCCAGACAAGAACTGCATTCAGCTTGCTAATTAGGCTGTTCGTTTTGTCCCCTTGCCTTGCTTCTGGCCCTTTGGAGAAGCAGTTTTTAAAAACAGGCTGGTAAGAACTAAATTACGGTTTGGAAAACTTTCCCTGGAAGTGTTCTTTGCTTCTTTCTGCTTGGGGACACTTGGTTAAAGATATGTGTTAAGCAATGATTCAGAAGCTAATGATATGTGAACTTGACTCTGAGGCAGCCAGAGTATTTGGATTAGAATTGGTGTTAACCTCCAGCAAATTTCTACAGAGGTTCTGCTATAGTTTCTTGCTCCCAGTTTTCTTTGTTAGAATGTGCTTTTTTCAGTCAGCCTCTTTCCTGAAATAATATTTTTCTGAAAGTATGCTGAAGAAGTAATGTGGGTAGCAAAGAAGCACAGAGAAGTGTTGAAAAGTGGGGAAAAAAATGCAAAAAGTCTATCTGGTTTACCTCACCCAATTGAGAGACTGATGATATGCAAACTGCATACACTGCCTGTGGCATTTCTCAATCCTCTAAGATTTTGAAGGAAATTACTTTTGAGAAGAGGCTGAGAGGGTGTGGTTTGATTAATGTGGAAAAAGGATGGGAAAGGAGAGGGTCTTCTTGGTTTCTTCCGCTACATAATGAATAAGTATAAAAACAGTCTCAGTGTTGTTCAGACAACTTGTCCAGAGATTTTTCTGGAATATCCCACTTTAGAGAGAGTGTGAACTCAACTGGAAAAGGACAGGACTAACCCAAACTAGCTTTTACTTTGGCCCTGCTTTGGGCTGGGAGTTGGACAAGATGCCTTCCATAGATCCCTTCCAACCTCAACTACTCTTTTTTTCAATAATTTAGTAGTAGGACCTGTGTCTGAGGTATGATTAGAAACAAGAAATATATTTATAATTTTCCTGTTTCCATTTCATACTTTCTACCTGTTTTTTAGCTTTCTTTTTATTCTCCACCTCTGACATTAGTGGTACAACACCGTTGGAAAGAATGCCTTTCTTGGGCTATCAAAATTATTTACATGATTGTTTCAAACTCTTCCTTTATCTTCATAAGAGTCATGGAAGTTTTTTAAAGATATGGCAATCCACATAAAAGTATCCATTATAAAGTAAAATAAAAATATTTACAAGAATCAGGAGATATAATTAGGGAAAAAACCTGCCCAAGACTCCAAAAGTTTTGAAAGCTCACCTCACCTGAATTGTTTGCTTTCATATAAATATTTTATCGTTCTCAGATAAACCTGGTGTGCTCTCCATGCTGTTAAGAAAGTCTCCTTCCTTACTGCAAGGCTCCAGTGGTATGAAGAACAAAGAGCTAATGCTTGTTATCACACCCAGCTGTAGTTATGATACGTCTAGAGAACAGTAGGTAGCACCTAATCAAGTAGAGCATGTGGCATTTGTTATGGTTCTCAGATATTTCCCACTATGACACTCGGCATTCAAGCGCATTTTAATTTTACCAAGACTTTAAGTACTTGTGTTAGTTTTTCCACATCAGAGCACTGTCTCACATGTAATATTTTTTGAGCAATTTCAGATAAAATTCTTTGTCTATTTTCCAGAATGAAAGCAGATCAAAAATTGCTCTTTGTCTTGCAACAAAAAATTCTGGTTAACTTTTTCCTGTGCAAAAACTTTACTAGCACTGCACTCTGGAAAAAAAGCTTGCACCCTGTGTCATAACTCACATAAATCTGTGTGAATGTCACAACTTAAAACTTAATATTTGCTTTTCAAATGCTTAGAGAATGTAAAATTCCCCAAAGCTCCCATCAGCTTTGGCTGGATCAAGTCCTCATTTGCCACGAGACTTTTGTCCAGCAGTTTGGGTGGGGGTCAGGCCTAGTGGGCAGGGTCCCTGCCAGCAGTGTGGCTCCTGAACCAGTCTGGGCAGCACAAAGTAAATTCCAAATCTGAGACTTTATTTCAGAGAAGAAAAACTCAATCCTATAATGAGGGAAAGATATAAATGTGTCTTCTCAGAGAAGAGACAAATGTTAAACTGTAACTTCTGCAATTAAAAATAATGCAAGAAGCAAATGTCTATGGATAAAAGGCCCTCACTGACCACCAAAGTGGCCTTCCTTAACTCTGCTCATCAATTCTCCCTTGACAGAAAATCTAAATTTTATGAGCCTAGATGATCTGCCTCTATATCCTATCTGTGTGACATAATATCTTCATCATCAAATTAATTGCAAATCATAAAAACTATATTGAGGTACAAAGAGCCCTGAATTTATTTTTTTTTAATTGGAACTATGATCTGTATGTTAGCTATCTGCCCTAGCATGGTCACCCAGACGTTTCACTTGGTCCTTACACACATTTTAGGATCTTAAAATATTTATCTAACCAAACATACCTATATCTATGATATCAAATATAAAAAGAAAAATCAATGTCTTCTGTTTTTACACTTTTCTCTAATTATTACATGTTTTTCTCAGTTCTCAAGAATTTCTGGTGTATACATTCTGGTCCATGTTTGTTTGCTACAAATGAGTTTTCTAACCTGCTGAACCCCACAATCTCATTTGCAAGTGGTTGTCAACTCACTGGACTGCGGTGATTTGTTTTATGCAGTGCACTGGAGAAGCATAAGAATATGATATTTTACAGTGTCAAAGCTTTCCATAAGCAGTTGTAAATGAAAATAAGGATAGCTCTGAAACTGTTAAACCAAATAATGAGCTGCAGAAAAAAACATCTAGATTTGTTGTTGAAGTACAAGTGGTTTCTTCTAGAAAACAAGCCAGTGGTGTTTTTGTTATCAAGGTCATGCAGCCAATTCATTTAATCCAACTTTAAGAAACCATTTTTAAAGCACTCAGTTTATTAGATTTAGGGCTTTCGGCTGATATAGATAGCTGTGGCACCAGCAAGCCTCTGGAGTTGCGTCAGCTTAGGATCTGGTGTTTAAATTTTTATTCTGTGTCTTGCCACATAAATAAAAGTGGTTATGACAAGATTTCTTCTTACAGGATTTTACAGTTCATGGGTGAGGTCACCAGCAACAGGAACTCACTGAAATAGTGTGCAGGTTCTTCTGTAACAGGGTATGCTGCTATGTTCCTCCCCTCTTAAAAGGCAAAAATACCATCCCAAAGACCACAGAAGATGTGCTATGTGTGGCTCTTGAAGAGATCCTGCCTGCCACAAAGATCCAGTATGGAGTGGTAAGACCTATACGTACTTCCCTGACCACCTATGCCTCCACCCAGGGGTGCCTACTCCCTCTAGAAGGTGCAAAACCAATCTGAATACCCCGTAGAAAAGCTCAATCTTAAAACTTAATTTGGCTTCTGAATTTTTGGAAGCAGGCCAAATAAGACGAAGGCCAAGTCATAGGGTGTGTGTTGGGCCCAAGGACACATCCATTCTGACTCAAAGCCTGGTGTCAGTGCAGCACCACCGCGAGACTTGGGTTCAATGTCACTGTGAAAGTGAGTAAGGTGTGAGAAGGTGCTGGAGGTAGAGCTGCCTAACTGCAAGAAGTCCCACGACTGCAACCATCAGTCAGCAACTCAAGGATTCAAGACATGAAGAAGTAAAAAAGTTAAAAAACTAAGGGAAAAGGGAGTTAAAGGGACCCTATAGTGCATAACTCAGGAAGACCAAGGCTCAGCCTGCTCCAGGTTGCAGAGAAGGCTCACTGGTTCATCCCTGACTGAGAGCTACCTGCAGAAGTGTTTCGTCCAGCCTGAGGAGCATATCAGTGTTTAGCCCTGCATTGTGTTTGTCCTGGCCATCTATTGCATGTGTTACCCAATAAATAACTGCTGTACTCTCTCCATGCAAACACTCTCTCAGCTTGCTAGCAAAGTCCCTTTGCATGTGGTAAAAGGTGCCTGAACCAAGGTGACTCACGAGGGAAGGTAATGTGTGCTATTGGCATAAAGATTCCTGTTGACTTAACTTCAGTGTTTGCACTTCACTTTAGATATTTTAATTGTTGATAAAAGTATAAGAAGGGAATGGAAAAGGACAATTAATGGAAAGGGACAGAGGAATAGAGAGGAAGGGAGAAAAACAAAGCAGAAATATTGCCTCTGAGCTTCGCCTGAAGAACAGGTTGTTAATATGATATTGTACTAAAGCCAAGAGCATGTCCATGAATGAGCAGGGATCTCTATTATGAGCAGGAGAAGGTTGCTGAGGCCTCCATGGTGCTCTTCAGACTGCCCTGCACCCTCACGGATGCAGAGTGGCAATTTGTCCCCAACGGCGTGGGAGGCGCACTGACTCCTTCAAATCCATTCTGCCCTGAGGTTCACACCAGGGCTGAGAACAGAGGAAGGAAAAGAAAAGAGCACAGTGTGGGACAGAGAAGAAAAAGAGCAGAGGGAATAAAAGCCACCTACCTGAAAAAATGAAATAGTTATCCCACAGTGGAATGGAGGTATGATAATACAATTTTTATCACGTTTTTCTTAGTCTACATGTACCTAACCATAAATAGATATTGCAGATGAGCTGATTATCAGGTAAAATGTTAAATTTTAGTATTCTGTACTCTTAGATGTTAAAATTCGCTTGAAGTTTAAAGGGGTTTTTTTCATAAAACTGTGTCATAGATGAAACGTAATTATAGATTGATCAAAACAAATCCCCCATATAATGGATTTGTGTCCATTTTGTTTTACTGCTGAGGGAAATTCTGTGCATAAAACAAATCATTCAGCTTCTTCTACTACAAACCTCCATGGAGCATGGAAAATCTCAGATACATCTCATTAGCTTTTCTGCATGTGTCTCTAATTATGAAGTGCTATAATTGATCATTTTCCTTTTCAAATTAATTTATAACATAAGAAGATTTGATTGAGGAAATGTACAAAAGGAATACTTTTGTTTGACCTTACAACTTGTTCCAACTCTTTGGCTGGTGTCTGTCAGGATCATTAAAATCAATTAAGGAGTTAAGTACAGAACATCTATTGTTCTGCCATAGAATCAATAGATCCTTTCAAATCTGTAATTCTAGGGATCACAGAAGATAGTTTAAATAATTGCTCTTTTGTAGAATCATAGGTTCTAATCCTGCATACAATGACTTTGTTAGGTTTAATTGCCCCTTTAAAGGCAACATGTACACTTTTGGGGATTGGAAATACAGTGTGATCTGTAAGAGAGACATTCAGTCCATGTTCCATCTCTGATACCACAGACATGCTGCAGGAAAACTAAAGTATAGTTTATTTCTTTGCTCCAATCAATTTCATTGAAATTGCTAAATATTCAGTCTATTAATGGTTGGTCATTTGTAGCTGCAGCTATATTTAGAAAAAGGAAAAAAGGGATATTTGTATCCAAGTAACAAAGATGTGGCCCACGTCACAGCTATGTGTCTAGATCAGCCGGTGGCAGTCATTGCAGCAGCTCAAGCAAGAAGTGTGGGGAAGGACAGACTAACACAGACCATAAGGCCCAGAAGCTAAGCTATTGCAATAATAACTTGGAACCAGAAATAAGCTTGACTTGTTTGGTGAAATAGGATTATTTCATGTGAAGCATTGATCCATTCAGAAACTGTAAACTCAGAGCTGGAGCAGCGTTCACTCTTATTTGTGTAGCACCTCACAAATGGGACTGAGAGTGCTTAGGGATGTCAGTGCTAGTGCTGGGTAAATGTTATATGACTCTTGTGCTTTTTATAATTTAGCAGCTATCTCTGAGCTGTGGAGAAGCTGGTGTTAATTATAATCAGCTTCAATCACAGTGAAATATTACAGATCAGATAGTCATGCTGGAAACTAAGGATGAATGGAGAATAATGTAATACCATACACTTTATTCATGACCGAGTTTAATATATAGATATAGGAGAAATGAACAAGGAGAGGAAATTTCCTAAAGTCAGTGCCTACAGTTATGATCAGATCTTATTTATGTGCACAGAGGAAGCACATCTTACATAAATAAAGCCAAGAGTTTATTGCTCATATAATCCAAATAGAAAAATTCTAATCACTTCTAGCCTACAACTAGTGGTTGCAGAAAGAGAAAGAAGATTAATAGAGTTAGCAATAGCATACACACACATTCTAGCCTCTATCCCTTTTCCTGGGGTTATGCTCTCCCTTTCCCTGCTCTGGCAGTTGGGGATGTTATGGCAAGATGTCAGCATCTGGAGTCCCTCAACAGGAGGAACACTATGTTCATATTGGTGGCTTCACCTCATTTAGCATCCTTATAAGATTGCTAACATGCTCTTTCTTCATTGATCTGCATCTCTATATTATGTCCAAACTTATTACATATGATGCCTCTTTTTTCTATGCTGGATACTATTACTTTGTTCTCTTTTCCACCCCCAGTTTTTCCAGGTCTGCATGTCTTTGAGGAGTTTATAGCTGTGGAGCCTTCCAGTGTCAGCCTCTGCCCCCTCTCGTCATTCAGCTGCATTTGGTGCCTCCACTCCTCAAAGCTGATATCTCACCAACCTGTGTTTCTGTACGTGTTGTCATTATAGTAGAGTCATCAAATCAAGGTGGTACCATACAAAGAGAAACCAAAGGAAAACAAATTAGCTCTAAACACCTGGCAATCAGGAGAAACATTGTTACAGCTAAACCACATTAAAGTAAAACTGCTGGAAGGTCAAGAGAAGTTCAGGCAAAGGAAGTCTGACAGTAAAACTCAGTTGAAAGGCTTTGCAAATTAAGTACAAAGTTTATGGTCACTTGGTAGCAATGGCAATTCCATATTGTAGAGCTACAGGCTAAGAATAAGCTATGTGTAAGTGCAGCAGTAAATCCTATAAAATTAATATTTTCTTCATCTGACAAGATGCTCAGTTCAACATTACTATGTTGTCTGCCTGTAGTAAGAAATAATCACTTTTTTTTTCTACTGAAAAGCCAAATTAAATGTTTCTATGTCTTGTGGGAGGAGTCCTAAACGCTGCATAATCTGTAATAAACTGTCATAGAAATTGTCCACGTTATAAAAAAGGGTAAAATATCAATGATGTAACTTCACTTTATAATGTGGCTTCCAGCTTACGTGAAAATAAGACTAAACATATGCATAATAACATATGCCATAGCCTGTAATACCACATACATTTGTTATCATCCACAATATAAAGGTAATTCAAAGCAATTTCTTTCTTAATTTGGGAAGAAGTGCTCAATTTCTACAATGGCAATGTGAAGACATTAAAAATCATGGGGTATTTTTAGCAGGCAATGCCTGTTCGTCTTTGCTTCCAAATTCCCAAGCGAATACCCCACCTGAGCAGTGGTGGAGACAAACATTCCTTTCGCCTGGGGATGCCTGACCAAGCAGGGGAAGGAGGGACACCCAGAAGGAGGCAGTGGGAATGGATGATGGCTGGGCTACCTTCTCCACAGCCACCAGTCTCTGGGGATGTCAGGGAGACCGCACTTCTCCCTTGGTCATGGATAAAGGTGCAACAGCCACCTGCATGACAGGGTCAGAGAGATGAGGGCACAGGACCTCGGAGGATCCCTGCTGCAGCCCCTGTGAAGAAGCACAACCAGAGACTCTGTGTCCCCTTGTACCGTGCCTCTAGGCCTGCCTGACAGCATGACCTCTGAGGGCTTCTCCATCCTGTTCTGACAAGCAGCTTTAACCATTTCTCTTGCATAGGTGGGTACCAGGTACCTTTCTAAAAATGGAGCATGACCGTCGAAGCAAGAGTCAGGAGTTAAGCATCCTTCCACTTCTTGGCTTGCCCTAGCAGCCAGCTGGGAAGCTGTAAAATGCTGAAAGCTGGAAATTTATCATTAGAGCATTCTTCAGCATCAGTCTTTCATTCCCCTGTCACCAACAAGCTCCCAACATCAAGACAAACAGGGTGACCCTGACAAAGAGCTGACTATTGGCTTCTGTGTGTGCCAGCTATCAGGTTTTACTACCGTTTTTTCTTGTCTTAGCAGAGCCATTCTTAATTGTGTGCAAGAACATTTCCTGCATCAGAAGGCAATAATCTGTATCAGCAAAGAAATAGGCAACCTAAGGCATCTCCATGACCCAGAGTGACTTTCTTCCCTAGCAGTATTTTGAGAGCTCAGCACCCCACTTTGGGTGGTGTCTGGGCAAGCCCCAAATCCCCAGATAGCAGGGAATCAGGGGGAAGGGGGAAAACAGTATTTGCCAAAGGGCTTAAATACTTCAGAGTCAGCAGAAACTGCTGAGTTCCCCATGTAGTCTTCACTTGTAATACTTGACACTATAGGAGGCAAAGGATATGGGTAAGAGTACCTGGGGAACAGGGCAGCTTTGGCAAGAAAATGCTCTGTTAAAAATCATTAATTCAGATTGATTTTATGTGCAGCTTGCAGAGAGGCACTATGGAAAAATAAAATGCATACATTTCTTCTTTTCTGTGAAGCAACTATTATAAGGCCTTCTCTTCAATGAGTAATAAGCTTCCTGGTGTTTCTTCAACTCTAACATTTTGATGTTTCAGTTTGTATCATATTTCCCTCATGGAACCCATGGGAAGAACATTTGCAACTCAGAACTCATGTTGAGAAAAAACACCTGCATATATATTATATTAATGTATTCCTAAAAAAGCAAAAGGATGCTTCTGAGTGCCATCAGACTTCATACATGCCTTTTTGAGCAGCTTGTAATTTTATAGGAAAGCTTGAGATCTTGTTTTTTTATAGTGCAATCTCCACACCTGAACTGTTTATTCTGAATTTTTTCTTTGGCAATTGTTAGCTGTTTATACCTCGAAGATACAAAATTTCGTAGGTCTAAGAAAACAGCCATTATGTTTTTCAGTGTTACAGACTGTTTCTTCTTCTTCCTCATTATGTTTTTAAACTTAAATTCCTTTCAGGCCTTTTTAATTTTCTTGAGAAATGAGACACATGGTATCCTATGCTACTATTATAGATCATAAATTTTACCCTTACAATTTTATCTTTCATGCAGTTTGCCCTACATTACTCTATGCAAACCATTGAGTACTCCAATTTCTACATATATCTTAAGTCTCAGAAATACACATAATCTTATTTTATTTACAATGCTTATTACCTTTGAAAGAAAACAGAAAACTGTTTATTGTTTTAACTAACCATCAACCATCACAAACATTTTCACTTTTCTTCTCTCATATTTTACAGATTACAAGTCCTGGAAAAAAATATATTATGTAATAAAATGTCTTTTATAGAACTGAACTATACTAATTTAATAAAGTATACATATATTTCTAAGTGTCATGTGTTGCAGATAAAAGTGATAGTTGACAAGTCCCTTATTTTCAATTATTATTGTTACATTCAGGAAAAAAAATGTATCAGAATTAAGGTGGAATTAAAATTTACCCATTTAATTCGTGGTCCTCTGCTGATATTTTTTTCTGAAAAACACTTCAACAAAGGCTCATCAGAATATTTTATAGCAAAAATTCCATACCTGGAAGATAATTATATATGATAGCAAACTTACACATCGGGTTTGACTACTCTGCCATAAATAGGAGGAAAAGTTATATAACCCCAATGGAGAATATCTCTCTCTTCTGTGAGATTTCCATTTTCTGGATTAAAAAATTGTGTTGTAGCTACACAGAAAGAATAGTTCTATTTTTCATTTTTTCTCTTGTATATGTAACTGTCTCTCCTAAATGAAATCTGGACATCTGCTTATTACAGCCTCTCAACTTGTTCAGTAAGAAAAGGTACATTGTATATTTAATTCTGTATAGGAGGGAAATCTGCCTCTCAAATGATCTTGAACTGGAACTTTAAATGCAAATTACCATCCCACACAAGTTAAAAAGAAAAAAGAAACAATCATAAGTGTTTGTTTAGCTCAAAGTCAAAAGGAATAAGTAATTTTTCAGAATTTTTACCCAAGTACATTATGAACAAAAGCTTTGTTTACAGAAATTTCTACAATAATTTAAATCCAGGTCTCCCTCCTCACCCTTTTTTCATAATAATATTTAGCCAATACCATAGGCTGGATTGCTGAATGGAGCAGAACCAAAGCGCAACAGGCTTTAACAATGGAAACAACTCTCTTTCACTTTGTATGTGTGCTTGTACTTGTATTTGCACTCTCTTATTGCTTCTCCTTTATCTATAGGAGCAGTAAATTTATGTTTCAGCCATATCTCATTTTCTTATTCCACTAGTACAGGATCTGAGTGCCGACAAGCCTTATACATAGCTCAGGCAGTACAAACAGATGGCTTGTTTGCATTAAGCTGTCATCACTATGATTTATCACAACCACTCCCTGAGTAAGACATTAAATTTACCTTATTGTCCCTCAAGGATCAAGTTTTAGAGCTTATAGTGGAGAGCAGAGCACAGTAGATGAAGGCTGTAAGGCTTCCCACAGTCACCAAATTGATTTTTTATGTCCCTGTGGTGCTAAACCACAGATTCATAAAGTTAGGTCAAAAAGCAAGGTTTTCATGAGAATGTTTCAAAAGTGCTGGTACACAGTGATATGTCCTGCTTTGTAAAACATGAAAATGCCAAATGCTAAGTACTTGCTATGAGACTCTGACACCCTGCTGATACAAGTAACACAGAAGCTCTGTTAACTATTCCTTTATTCATTTCCTTGCCATTTGTATCACAATGGTGCATCAATTCAGAGTCAGAACATTGACCCAGTGGTCATATTGCCAAGAACAACTGCAGATCTTCCTTCGTCTGCCCAAAGAAAACCGCTGGAGGAAATGTTTCTTTGAACTGTTTTTGGGTTACCTTTATTTTCTTTCAAAAATTTCATGCAACCAGGTGTCTGTCACATCTGTTTCAGGAAAGTATAGTCTGCTGAGATATTCCTGCCTGGTGGTGGGAGAAGAAGGGACTGATTGAGTCAGAAAGAGGCAGCCACCCACATCTGCACCTAAGATAGGATCGTTCTTATCTTAGAAAAACAGCACAAGATGGTTCAAACAAGCAAAGCAGTCATTCATTAACTTTACTAGAGGAGACATGACAACCCACTGTTGACTCACTTGTAACGTTTTGGGTTGTGTGTCCATTTCATCACAGTTTCAGACTTTTTCACACAGAGCTATTCAATAAAGCTGTAAACTAGCAGAGGTTGTTATGCACAGCACATAAAAACCTCTGCAGAAGCCAGCAAATGCAACATGAAACCCTTTTGAACATTGTAAAGCTCTGCACTTCTGCCTGCCTTTTGTATTGCTCATGGCCTTAGCTGAATGTCTCTCTTCATAACTCAACTTGCTGTGCTGTGCTTAGCTTTTTTACCATACTTCCCACCTACCTGCAGTCCCAGACTGCAGTCCCAGGCCTACAGGTTAAGTATGTTTTGGAGGTAGATACACCTGACCCAATAAACCTGCAAACCAAGCCAAACTTCAGTATCTAATGCGTGTTAAAAGAATCAAAAAATACACTTTTTATGGTGGGCAAGTTTTTCTGATATTTTATGAGTTGAAGAACCACTAAACTAAAATTTCTTGTCATCTTCATTTTTAATAACTTCCTAATACCAGTAAATTTAAAATATAAGCGAGTAACTTAGATGAAGATTCATACTTTAAAGCATTACACTTCAGTTTTGGTCAGCTTATCAAACAAAGATACTTAAGAGGTACTTCATGTTGAGACTGGAAAATATAGGAAGTTATAGAAGACTAAAAGAGAAGGATGTGCTGGAAGTTTTGGCAAAGAGGAAAGACTGTAGGAGCAGATGACTAAGTTCTTGTATTTGTGGCCACAAAGTCTGTCAGCATGAACTAAGATTGAACAAAGAAGATAAGGACAGGAAAGATTAAAATATCAAGCATGGAGCACAATGGTACAACATAATGAAGACCAACAGCTACTCCTATGCAAAAATTGAACAAAACCTGTAATCTCAGAAAGTCAGTTTACAAAGAGAGTCACAAAATGTTAGTCCATCCCAGTCAGATCCTAACCTAGGAACAGACTGCTCCTGCTCTGAGACACAAGACACATTCTGGACACAATTACTTCAGTCCCATCATCTGAAAACAGCATCTCAGCCACAGAGAACGCACCACCTGAGGGAAGGTGTCCCTCCTTGTCAGCCCCAAACATAGGGCTTTGCTGCTCACCCTCTCTTGTGTTAGGAAGTACCTTTGCTTGTCAGTCAGCTACAACAGGAGAGTGTCTGGAGCTGGCATAGGATGCTCCAGAGAATAGCTCCTGCAGGCTAAGCTTCTGCCATGCTCCTAAGAGGCTTAGGAGAGTAGAAATCTGGAGACATGGATAATTCAGAGGTCATCAGGAGCAAGGTAAAACAGTGGTAGAATGGCCAAACTCTGGGGAGTTTGAAGGGAAGATCTAGGAATCCCTAGGAAACCTGTGATGTGTGTTACAATGTCTACACTGAAAATGTCAAATCAGTCAAAATAGAGAATTATCACCTTTAGCCATTTTTCATACATTTTTCAATTGAATTTGAACTTCTAATTTCTTCCATGCCTGAATAATGTATGAAAATAAGCCTTCTGATACTCTCAAACTAATTTTGCAGTTTGTCATTTATTGGCTTTTAGACATCAAGTTGAGAAATATTTTTCAAGGTATATCTTTAAATTGTTGAAGTACATCGTATTTCCTTTAATATTTATTGTGATTAAAATCATACATAATGCTAGCGTGGAAAAATAACTTAAAAAATAAAATAGGATGCAGTATGAATTGTCCAAGAGGTTTTTTAGCTTAACTAATCAATAATATTTGAGTCCAAAACTACATATCATGATGAACTAAAAAACAACCTAGATTCTATGTGTGCAGTCATAACTGCACTGACAGTCTTTGAAAAACAAACATGGAAACACACAACACCAAAAAAACATCAGGATTCTGTAAGCATCCAAATATGTGATGCTAAATATAAAGGAAAATATTTACATTCCAAATGAAGCATAAGCAAATTAGTCCCAAATAATGCTCAAAAACCTCTCCACACCTTCAACATAAATTTTTGAGATTGCGTACTCTTACAGTATAAGTCTATAACTGTTGTCAAGAATATCTGTTAGTATCAGACTGACTGGTGTTACTCCAAACTAAATTTCCCCAACTGAGTGAGAGGATACAAAAAAATCATTTTGAAGTATTTTTATATCTAAATATTGAGATGATACCCATTTCTCATGGGCTTAGGCTGTTCCCTGTTCAATACCACTTCTAAAAAAGGTTAATAGATTCAGTAAATGTCATAAATGTCTTGCTGATGTTCTTTGTTTTCATATTTCAAAAGCTTGTGACATCCAGTCAGGAAATATAAACAACACCATGTGCTAGTGGAAGCATTCTTATCCTGCACCTCACAAATTTTGAATTCTCTGCTTCACCAGTGTGTTTGAACTGTTCACTAACTCATTCACAAACTGCAAAAGTGGTTTGCATACATGATCTGAGCCTCGAAATCTATAGGGCTTTCTTCCTACTCATCATAACACTTAAACTGAGCCTAGCATTACATGTGCACATGTGTCATTTGCTTACCCGGAATGGACTGAGGCAAGTACCTTTGCCAAAGTCAGGTCTTTGCCAGTGTTAATGGATTCATGCATATGTTAGCTCAGATGAAGGCCATACAGCTACAGAAGTAGATGGTTGCATGAATGCGAGAATGATTAAAATCCTAGATAATGCTTACAGAAGGCTGCCAAAGAAAAATCTTCAGGAAGAATGAAATAATTAATCAAGATTGTACTATTAACAACCCACATATATTCCACTTTCAGTGCTCAGATATTTCGCTTTAGGACTTTCTGTCCCCAAACTCGTCATGCAGCACTCACAAGAAACAACAAAAAAGCACTTGCTTCTAGATTTAGCAATTTGTGACTTACATAAAGAAACACTGATAGATGGATGTCTGGACTTATTAAATGAACTGGACACTGTTTTGTAGGAAGTGGCAGCTGGTCTGAAATAGCTGCTTTGAAAAAGGTCTCTGTGCTGCTTTTGCTAGCAGGCAGCTAATACATTACTGTAGACAGGAACCATGCTTACATTAACATATTAGGCAAGATACAGCTCTACCAGTGGTTGCCATATTTGTGTTTGCTTATGTTATAATAAATTACTATTTAGAACAGGATAAAACTGAACACCAAAACCCCTTTATGAGTCTATCTATTTGACATCGGCAGGCAACACTCAAGTAGCTGCACAGTATTACCACGGAAGGGGACCAGTGACCTGAAAACTCCTAGTGAAGAACCTCATGTCAGTGTTTTCACAGTGATACTAGCTGAGGCAAAGCAAAACAGGGATCATGGAGAAATGAGAATATTCAGGGAAATGTTTCTTTCATCAAATTTCTGCAAGTCAGAATTGGTAGCCAACTTGAATTTACTTTACTGTTCATTTTACTCTTGTGTCCTGGCAACAAAAAGAATCAACCATGGCACAAAGCTGCACTTTGCAGGTGAAATGGTGAAGAGGCCACTCTGCTCAGAATGAATTTAGATCTTAAAACAGGGACAAAGGTAAAATTTGGTTACAGTGTGTAAACAGGTCATTAGCACTTTCAGCCAATGTTAATTTTCCTAAATGAATAGTAGCTTTTAACCAAGCGTAAAAAATAATCTTAAGAAAATAATTCTCATGCAAAAAGAAATAATAGTCCTTTGCTCTTAAATGTTGTGTGCCAAATAATTTATAGAAGCATTTAGTGTCACATCAACAAAACTATTTAAAGGGCCAGTTCTCACTGAGATTTTAAATTTGTGTCAAATTTTCCTGAGAATTTTCAGCAACTGCTCATTTTTAAATGTGAACTTTTGTCACATGGTTTTGTAATGAATTCTGTGGAATGTTATACAGATGACAAGTAAAAGCTTTTCTAAAAATAGTCCCTGATTTTTCCCCTGTCCAAAGAATAATTTTATACTATCTTCAAATATTTAAAATTATTACTGCTCTCTGAAAGAGGAGAGGAGAATGCAAAATATTGTATCTACATGCTTTCATTTTTTATAAAAGCCAAAACCCAACACTATGCCGGTTTTGATTAAACCAGTAAGGCTGGTGCAAGACTCTTGACCAAGGTTTTAGTATTACATACACCTATGTGCATGATAAGGACCAGCTCAAATTGTGGTATCACAACTACATTGTATAGATCCAAGCCCATTTTCAGACATGGGCTTCATAGAACCTTCAAGTTGTTAAGAAATTATGCTATACTGTGTACATTTCTTATCACTCAAGATTTCAGTCAATCTGTCTTTCCCACCCATCTTCTCTCAGGTTACATACCTGCAGGACTTTCTTGGAAGGAACAGTTCTTGCTTGCCACTAGAGGAGGTAAGACCAAGCTCAGGCTTGTTGCCTTGTTTTTGAAAAAATAAAAAGATTTGTGGTGGTTGAATATTTTTTGTAGATTATTTTAAAGGCATTTTTACCTTTATATCCAAATGGCATATCCACAGGCAAGGTATGACATTGAAGAATGACTTGTCTTAAGTTAGATACATATTTTCATCACCAGTTAATAAGTAGAAATGTTTCTTGCAAGATTCACTTCAAGTATGCCAGAAACTGGCAGCATAAAAAAAGCAGATAGACTTCTCTATCCATCTAAAACAGGTATTCTCTGACAATGATTTCTAAGTTTGATTGCAAACTTTGTCTAAAGTTTTCCTACAGCAGTGGGAAGTATTCTCTGTGGTTAGGGCCTAACACAGCTTCCCTGAGGACAAAATAATTGTCTGTCATTGAAGGTTGGTTACATTGCTAATGTATACCAAAAGCTGAACTGGATAACCTGCCTCTCTACTGCATCTTGTATTTGTAACTCTTCCTACATTTCTTATTGGTAATTGCAGTGCGTGCAAAGGATGTCTTGATGCAAGCACAGCACTGCAAATAGAACCATAATCAGAAATATGGTTTGCTTATGGAAGAACAGCTGGTGCAGATGGCGGCTCTGTGGATGGCACCTCAAACACCACATCCATTTGGGAGCAGAGCTGGATGAATGTAGCATAATGGGATTTCTGAATATTTTTGTGAAACCTGCTGAGCTTTACAGTAGTGTCATTGAGGGCCCTCGTACCTCTTTGTTCACTGAAGAACAAAACTATCAGGTTTTCTCATTTTTTGTGTAGAAGACCTGCACAGTTGCAATAGTTCACGAATAATCCAAAGGAAAGAATGAGGCCTTCCTCTACAAACACATATAGAGTAATTTGATGATCACATAATATGCTATGAATGCACAATACTCATTGCAATTTACTTTTCTAAACTGGTGGTGCCAGCAGTTCCCCAAATAATTATGAATACTAGAATTATGAATAATTATGAATAGTAAGTTTACAATAGTATTTGTGTCTTGAGAAAGTATTGTTCATACACAGATGTAGTAACTGCATGTAGTAATTGGGATAGAATTCAAATCCACTTCATTTGCAGATTGGTTACCCCCAGCTTTGGAGTCTATGAACTTCAAGACCACAAATCCCATGTAGACTTCATAACCACAACTTTTTAGTCAACTGTAAGAAAAGCTGCAGAAGATAAAACTTCAAAATATCAAATTCTGCCTGTTTGAGGGGTATTGTACGTCATTACTTTTGAGAACTCTGCAAGGACATACCATATATCTTCATCAATATCTGACACTTCTTCCCATGACTATCTCCAAGTGAAGGTAGAAACATATGGTGGGCAATAATGCTGGTAGTTTGAAAAACAGTGTTAAAGGAGTGATTGGTTACCAGTGGGTCATTATCAGAATAGAAACCTGTGGTCCTGAGCGTGGTTAAAGTCAAGACTTCCATTCATTGTGTCAGAAGTGCAATAATCATAGTCTTTTTCATTTTTAAATTAAATGGAGGAGCAGAGTTTGTGAAGGACACAATATCTTTAGACACCACTTTCCTAAACTGTCTCTGTATGCCTCAGCTGGGTTCAGATCTAGTCGTTATTACTTAGCAGCACCTTTCTGGAAAGGATTTATATTCAAATCATATTCACATTACTTTGAAACAGATTTTATTTAATAGCGATGAATACAGTTCATTATATTTTAGGCTAGGGAACAGACCAACTGATTGCAAGTTCTGCAAGAGACTATGGAGATGACCGTGGTTCATAAATTAGACATTTATCAACAGTGATGTCTATTCTGAAAAAAGCAAACCATCTCAATGGATGTGTAAGCAAGACACATGAAGCATGAAGTAAACCTTTGGCTTTATTCAACTGTGCTTCAAGGGCCAACTTGAATCCCCACTTTTAAAAAAGTTGCTGAACAGTGGAGACAGCATCTGAAAAACAAAATTTGGCAGAAGCTTAGAAAAAATAACCTTCAAAGAGGGAAATGGGGTTATTCTGTGTACCAAGCAAAAAGCCAAAGTAAGTATTTTAATGTATAAAAAATAGCTACAAAGGGGAAGGAAATAAACTCTTTTACCATAGGCAAAGAAGTTTTACTCTTGAATTAGAGCAAGTGCAGATGAGATTGCACTGGAAAAAGCCAGATGATGAAGTATGGAAAGGGAATGTTGCAGAATCTCCTGCTGAGAGGTTTGTAATAGGAAAGAAAATAAACAAGAACCTAGTATAAATGGTTCGGGCAACATCTGTACAAAGGGATAGGTGAGTTTCTACTTGAACTTCTTTCCAGTGATCTTATACTCCTTTTGCTGAAGCAAACAAAACTATTCCTTTTGTTAATGTAAAATAAAAAAAACAAACCCTGCTGTTTTGCAAAAGACGTGGAAAAATGTATAACATATAACATGAAGAACAGTGATGTTCTTCAACTCTATTTCTAGGTATACTGCCTTTACGACAGAACCTGCTTTGGTTTATCCTGACGATTAACAGAGTGGAGCAAAATTAAACCTGATGGAATTTTACTTTCTTGATGTCAGTGGATCCAGATTCATGTACATTGGATCTAAAATTGGCACTGAGGACACGAGTGCTTTGACTTTCTTAATGTAAAATAAAATCATTGTGAGTTCCATGGGGAAAAGCCCACCCATTCATTGTTCTTAGGGTTAACCCACCCATCCATTCTTCTTTCTGATCTCATTTGTTCTATTTTAACTTCCTTATCTTCTGTATTTCCTTCTTGAATTCTAATATTTATTTTAAACTATAAAAGCTAATAAGATCTGCCAGAAACTTAAAATTAAAAAAGAGAGATTACAGGTGATTATAATGTTATCTGAATTGTTATCTAACTTTTGGCAGGTACTCCACAGTTACTACTGAAAACTTCAGTAACTGAATTTATTAAGCCTATAATAAACAAAATCAGTAAGTTTAAAACAAAAACATTACAAATTTCTACACTGAAGAAAGAATTACTAATGATATTTTCATAAGATTTAAAATAGAAGTAAACCTTCCACATTTGAATGCTTTTTCTTTATTACATAGAAATAATTGGTTATGCATGCATTTCTAAATGTAGTAAATACAAAATGAATGCAACAAAATGCCAGACTAAATGTCATTATTGATAACTGAATCATTGCATATAAAAATATAAAACACACGTTCACCAGATTTTCATTTCCTGAGCATGTTTCATCTACTGTCTCTTGAAGACCAACGGTTCCAACTGAACCAGCTGTATGGTATTACTGCACTTACAGTGTACCATGCCTTTGGTGATACAAGCAAACATTTTTATTCAGCACTTGTAGTGTGCTAAAATCATGTGTATGGCCAGCTTTCATGGCTTATCTAACAAATAATAGTTTGATTGCTTACAATAATTCTTTTTATCCTAAGATAAATACTAGGCTTTTGCAACACACACTGGAACTATAGACAACGTTATATTTATAACTACAAAATTAGATACACACTCACTGAGCTCAAAAAAAAGGGATTTTATTAATGTAGGACATAAATCAATGAATGCTGAGATGCAAGTGATATGAAACCTCTTGCAAAGACAGTTCTGAATCTCCATGGGACACTGCCATTATAGAGATAGTGACTATCAAAGGCTGATCAAAATACTGTGGACCCCAACAGGCTCCTGTTCTCTATTACTTAGTCAAAGAGCTTGTTCTTCCCTTTGGTGACAGAAGATTGCAGTTTCAGACTACAATAAACAATACCAGCATCTTTTAAACGAAGTATCTGCACAACGAGAACAAAGCTAACTGGATGTAATTTAATAATGGATTTTAAAAGAATCCCCATTTGTAGCGACAGAAGGTATCAAATTTTAAACTTAAGCTTGTGAATCTACTTTTCCTACTGTGTAAGCCTTCTGCCCTTTGGATCAGCATAAATAATATTTAGTACATTGCATTCCTTGTGGTTTTCTGTATCTCTCATGGTATCTGAGGAACCATTTGCTTTAACTACAGGAAAATTTCATCAACAACATCCTTTAAGAACCATAAGAAAATTGTTGGATATCCTAATGGCAACAACTATAATGTTTAATACTGACAATTACAGTGTTTAATATGACCACAGGGAGTTATAAAGTGTGATGCTATAGTTCTTTACATGAATATAACAGTTACACATTATAATTTTAAAATAATGCCACTAGAATCCCTCCACACTGCATCAATTGTTTCTGCTTACTTTTGCACACCTCGCACACAGATTAATGTTTTAATTATAGCCCTTCTCAAAGATTATTTCACAGAGGACTCCTATTGACTAAATATATGCTTTTCTGAATCAAAACAAATAAAATCTAATAAAATCAAATCTGAATCAAATTATTGTAGGAGGCTGAGTCCCAGTTTGAAAAGGGACTTGTGTTTTTTGGGCCCAGATTCCACCTACAGGGTCTTGGAAAGGACAGGCTTTGGAGAAAGAAGGAGAAAAGTGAGGTAGGGAGAAATAGGGTTTGGAAGATTGCAAGTCATGATAGCAGATTTGCTAGAACATAGTCTACTACGGAAAAAAGAATAGTTTGAAATACTGTACAAGCAAATACTACCTGTAATGTCTTACAGATATCCACCAAGATCCCTGGTAATGCAGGAATGAGAAGCAAATATATCTCTTTTCTCTGTCCATCTTTATCCATAATGTCACTGTGCATCACACAAACTTTGCTGTCAATATTTTTTATTAATTTTTGTGTATATATGCTATGCTGTTGCAAACAATAAACACAATTGATATCATGCAATTTCAAAACTTTTCTTGGAGGAAGCACCTGAAGTGCATGCGACAAATCAGGGACTTTCTACCACACACTCATGGTTTCTGCCACTTACTTAGTCCCCAGAAATTGTAATTTGAAATGTGTGCTCCAATCAGCACCTAGTTGTCTGCATGAAAATAATGAGATAGGCAGACAGAAAGACAGACAGAGAGTAACTGAACTATTTCCAGCAGTAAATATTGAGAAACTCACTGCAGAGCAGACAACAGCTTTCTAGCTATGCAAGTCACTGGAATGTGACAGAATTAAATTAAAGCCCCTGGTCTGAATTATTAAGTTAGATTTTCCTTATTTGACTATTCTAAATGAATCCAGAGCCTCCTGTTTTCACAGGAGCGGAGCTTTTGTCAAAATTAATATACATCAAATGAAATACTGTTTTTTCTGAACAGCCATAGCAGTATAAAGGTTAAATCTTCTCTTTTCCTTTTCTCAAAACTTGTAAATCCTTTAAGGCCATAATACACAGGTGTCCTTATCCTAGACTGATTTAATTGGGTATAGAGGATACTGAGTAGCTTTTAATTTAATGAGTGTTATTCCCCTGCTTCTTTCAGAATTTCTGAAACTCATGTCTCAGACTCCACCTCTTGAAAAAGTATTTTCTAATCAGTGCTAAGCTGGCCGACTTTATTAAAGCTGGTGATTTTTCTGATTTTCTTACAACAACTCCTGGGACTTTGATGAAGTTTACCTTCTTTCTTTCTCTGTTTTCTGTCACTGCAGTGGAATAAATTTACTGCTTTCCTATGCTGAAATTTAGTTTTTTATTTTTTTTGTATTACTTCTGGAACAAGCAATATTATTGTCTTATAAAACTGTTAAATTATTAAATATTCTTATGTGTTATAAGAACATACTTTCTTAGGTGAATAGTGGTATAGAACAATTAATCTCAATATAGGTTTTATTTGTAAGATTTATGACGATACTTTCACATAACTCAGTCAAAAAGTCTCCACTCTGTTATGAACCAGTCATAACACATCTGAATGACACATAAAGCACAAGTGTTGCTCTATTTTGTAGTTACTCTCCATTTTATAGTTATGCTCTACTTAGTTCAAAAAAATGCCCTGAATTCATGAGTAAAGCAACCACATCTACTGCTCTACCATCATCTATCCACCTAGTTACCTCCTCATAGAAGGCTATTAGGTTGGTCAGACATGGCTTCCCTTTGGTAAAACCATGCTGACTGCTCCTAATAAGCCTCTTATCCTTGATATGCCTGGAGACGGTGCCAAGGAGAAGTTGTTCCATCACCTTTCCAGGGATGGAGGTGAGGCTGATCAGTCTTTAGTTACCCAGGTCCTCCTTCTCGCCCTTTTTGTTGACTGGAGTGACATTTGCTTTCCTCCAGTCCTCAGGCACCTCTCCTGTCACCCACAACTTGTCAGAGATGATGGAGAGTGGCTTAGCAATGACTTCTGCCAGCTACCTCCACACACATGGGTGCATTCCATCAGGACCCATGGATTTATGGATGTCCAGATTGTTTAATTGATCCCTAACCCATTCCTCATCTACAGAATCACAGAATCACAGANTTGGACAGATTACCAAGGCAATCTCCTCCTTTATCCTGACTTCCCCTGGGCCTTCAGGGGTCTGGGGCTCCTGAGGACAGTCTGCAGCAGTGCAGAGAGGCTTTCCTAGTTGCCACCCTACATTCTCTAACAACAGTCTTATATTCCTCCCAAGTGACCAGCCCCTCCTTCCATGATCTGTATACCCATGATCTCTTATACCCATAACACAAGAGAATACGACTAGCAGCAAAAATATGAGATTAGCAAGTGATTGACTTTTCAGGGGAATTGACCCATAAAGATGTAATTTCTCAGAAGTGCCCATATCCTATTTGAAAAATGATTGAGGTTCTTGGGAGCTAACATATTACTGCACAGTAAAACTAACTCTCTATACACCTTGTGAAAATGCTGTTCTCTATGTGTAGCATAGTGCTACTCCTTTCCACCAGACTCATTCATAAAAACCATTTTCTTGGTGTTCTTACTGTATGGGAGAACTTGATAGTGGCACCAGATATTTCTTTGCACACAGTCTTTGTGAATAAAAGTCTATTCTTCTGAATGCGGCAGGAATCAAACAAGAAAGGAAAGTGTTTACTCCTTATTCCAGTATTATATAATGCATATTGTTGAAAGGCTTTGTCTGAGATTCATTTCTGGTCATACCTTAGGGTCTTTTTTGACTGTCCACTGCTTTTTGCTGTTCTTCTTGCTGTCTTTGTTGTTTTTCTCAGACAGAAACACGCTGATGCAATCTAATCAATATCTCCCCCCACCTCTGTTAGCAGAACTTCAGGATCTCCTTATGGGCCATGTCTTAAGTTCTGCTACATATTATCATACATAATCTATTTTGTCACTCCAATCATATTGTTTTGGATTAGTATTCCATGGAATATACTATTTACTAATTTCCCTGAATAGAAGGCTGCTAAACTCAGTTTTCATTGTTTTTTCATTCCTTAACTAGGTTTTTTATAGATTAATGGTAAACCTCAACCAAAAAATTATAAGGAATTCATCTATCTTAAACACTTACTCAATGAGGTCAGAATAAGAAAAGACTGATTGATTACAAATAGTTTACATACAACTATTTTCAGGAGGTACTCAGTAACACATAATGATAGCTCAACCTGCTGGTTGGCTGAAATCATCTACCTTGTCTTCTTGAAAGATTGGCAAAGAGTGCACAGTGGAAGTCAGTGAGGGGGATCCAAGCCATATTGAAAGTCTGCACAATCCTTCTAAAGCAAATGAAGAAGTTTGAGTATCTGAAAAGGCAGAACAAGTCAGAAGATTCTTTGTTTCCCTGTCTGGCAAAATTATATTCACCCTCAGAAGTAGAAGGCGTGTTAGGGTTTTCCCTATTTATAATATCAGTGGTATAAAGTCTGATACCCTTACCTCTTCCTGAAGCATCTCAGGAATTTCAGACTTGAAAATGACCAAGGTGAGTGAACTTGTGTGTTCACTAAAATGGCAAAAAACCCCACAACAACCTACATGAAAAACAGTAAAAGAAGTTCTCTTCACAGTATCAGCAAAAATGTGAATCTTCACTGATATGGAAATACACTGACCTTGAAAGAACTTATTGGGTTACACACTGAGAAGAGATCAGACAAATATGTGATGAATGTTATACTGACATTTAGGCTTAAAATCCATTTAACCAATTACTTCAGAAGCACTGCTTCTAAATAGGTAATTTATATGTGTCAAGTGTATCTGCCTGTCTCTGGTTTAGTACAATCAAAAATATGATTTTTCAAGTCAGAGGAAACAATTTCACAAGACACATGGTAAGGAAATATGAAGAAGAGAGGAATTGCCAAATGCATATTTTATACTTGTTCCTTCTTCACCTGACTGGGGTTTAGGACAAGTTAATGTTTATTTTCAGATTATTTCCTAGGGAGAATTGAGCAAATATAAAGCCACTTTCTTTTCCTGGTGCAACTGTTCAAATTAACATCAAAATTAACAGATTCTGTTTATAGCAGCAGATAATTTTACCCCAAATATTTGCTCAAAATCAATACATGTCCTCAGTGGGTTATAATGTCTCTTATTCTATTATAGCATATCTGCCAGGGGTCAGTAAGTCTTATGCTGCAAGTAAGATGACTCCCAAAAAAGTAATTTTCTCTTTTTAGAAAAATGACCTTTTCCAGACTGTTCCTCATCTTCCTGGCAAGAAATTTGCAAATTCCAACTCATCAGGTCTTCCACTGTCCACATGGATCATCCTGGAATGAACTTATTTCTTCTGTCAAGGGTACACTTCAGAAGTATAACTCCCACCATGTTGCTCCTGCTCTAACAGGGCATCCACTAAATTGGAGTCTTATTCCAATTCTGTCAGAATCTTCCTGCTCCTTCTCTAACAGTACTTCTTTTAAACCATAGTGCTTATGAAAGGATTATGAAGCAAAGGAGTTTCCAAGACATGTATGTGGTTGTATTAATAAATCAGAGCCCCAGTTTTCTTAATGCTTTCCTCATTCCCAGTTATGAAGTCTCTCTGATGCTTTTAATTTACATTTAAATCTTGCAAGAACTTGTTGTTTAAAAAAAAAGATATGAGGCAATTCATATTTTAATTCACTGTGAAGTAATTGCCTTAAAAAGTCATGGTGGGAATCGATATTTCCTGCACTTAAGATACATATGCTGTTAAGCACTAAGTGCATCTTGCTAGCTTGGTGTTAGTCTTGTCTGGAAGACTGCCAGCAAAGCTGAATCTAACATTTTGACACTTTCAGGATCACAAGAAACCTCTTAATGAATAATTATTTCTACAGAATTGTTTACATCCAGAAGGTTTAACCAAATGTAACATTTGCATTAAGTAGAACCACATTTGTCTTAGCATGCTGCTAAAGTGCATATGAATCATAATTTACCTTTGCTGCATAACCTAATGCAATCTATTAAGGAAATAATTCTTTCAATAACAAGACGTCAGGAAACAGAGAGTTCAATCTCACATAAAGAGACAATAAGATTACTGTTAATACACTTTTACCCTTTTAATAACTCATACTAATTAGCACACAGACCTGAAGGGTCACTGCTCTTTTTCCTACAAGCCCCTTTTAAAGACTGACAGTTTTGTCACCCCAGTGACAAACAAACTCACGGGCCAGAAATGACCCAAACACCATGAGGCCCGTTTGAGCAGAAGTGTTTTACTTTGCAATTGAGGAGGTTATAGACAGCTCACAGGGTTGAATCACTTTGGGGTAGCTCAGTAAGCTCCTATAATTCAACACTTTGGTCTGAAATACAACCCTGTAAGTTCCCTTCTTGTGCTTTTATCCACACTGTTGGTCTTGATGGAAAATCTACTTACTTCTCCTTCTGTGTCCATCTCCACATCAGTCTTTATCAAATGTCTCAACTTTTCTGAGAACTTTGACATTTACAGCCAATTTTTTTCTAATTAACAAAAATATTTTTAAAAGGATGACATTCCAATATTTATCTGTGTTTCAAAACATTCAAGAAAGTATAAAATACAAAACTTAGAAGATAAATGGACACTTTTATGGCTTTTAAAAATGACAGAATTTTAATATTTTGAAAATAAATGCTTTTTATTTTGAAGGCAACTTTCAACAAAGCATCTGTTAGTGCAATCTGTGAGGTACTAAGCTAATAGAGATATATACTGTGATGAGGTTATTCTTATTTGGTCTTAAAGTTGAGAAAAAGGCATCACACCCAAAGATGCAAAGAAATCTAACTTTCACACTGAGCTCAAACTGTTTACCCCTGAACAGTTAAAAAGGATTGAAAGTTTACAGTCAAAATATTGATTTGTTTTACCAGAACAGATTTATAACATGCTATTAGCAAGCAGGAAACTGTTCAAAGGATCAATGTGAAAAATATTGGTAATCCAAAGCAATCAGACCCCTGGCATCCATAAATTACAGGAAATAACTTCCTCTTAGGGCTGACAGCATCTTTCATTTCTGGTCTCAGGTCAGTGCCAAACTGGTTGCAGTGCCAAACAACTGATGTGTCTGAGGATTCCTTCATGAAGCCTTAGCCACAGCTACAAAATGCAAGCTGTGTACATTTATTTCTAACTTTCAGAAAGTTTGATCTGATCTTTGATGCTAGCAACGTGCATGGGTGGAAGAAAGCTACTGTTCTTCACAGGAGTTTGTTGGATTCAGAAGTACAAGCCAGTTCTTGCCCTATTTCAATCTTCAGCTTTCTTTTCTTTCTTGTTTCGGGCAATGTGGTTAGACCATTGATAGCTCACAGGAAATCTTGGAGTTTGTTTCAGAAAAACAATTTTCTAGTCTCCCTCTGACTTATCTGATTGTTTGCTGGATGCTTGAATAGTCAGTAAGCACACTGCTGAGTATCTCACTAACAAATAAGAACAAAATAAATAGACACTTTTGACATCTTAGGGAGGCATACACAGATTTTTACAGCTTTTTTTTAAAATGTATCTGCATAACTCAGGACTTCGAACTTCTTTCCAGGAAAAAGATGCATCCATTAAATGTACCCAGGGACATCTTCAATCATAGACCATATACTGAACCAGATCACACTTCTTCCTGGATTACAACATGTTCCTCCCATATTTTTGAACTTTTGTTTAGTCAGTTTTGGGTCTACAAGCCACATTTGTCTGATGGCATACACAGTATGTATATCTCATATATCCAATACCATTATAGATCTCAGCTAGGTTGGAAAGTAGGACTTAATAGATGCAATTTCCAACTTTATGTTATTATAATGACTGTCCCTAAGCTGTAGATTTTTAATTTGCAAAAGACAGTAGAGTTGTCTCTCGTTAGCAAAGAAATTGAGTGTATTTATGCATGTACAAAGGAAATCTGACAAAAGAGAATGTTGAATGTTCAAATTTCACTTCCAAAGGACAAAGTCGTTCATCCATGGGGGAAAGGCAGTAACATGCAGAGACGGAGAAGCTCCTGTTGGTTGAGTCTTTGGATGAACATTTCAGCTTTTAAATTAGTAAACAATTCATCCTGATCCTTGAAAACCTTTCAAGTCTGAATATTGCCTACAGTATACAAGGTGTAATTGAAACTCCCTTTGTCTGACATCAGACCCAAGGGAAATTGCTTGAAGTTGAGTGCACTAGTCAGTTCAATTTAAAACAGCAATCTGAAGACAGCGTAGGCTGCGGTTTTTTGCTTGTTTATCTTTTAATCTAACGTCTTCCTACCAATTGTTTAGTGAAAGTCCTTAATTAAAGGTGGGTGTTATTGTGAGTAGCCAGATTGGTTTTATGAAGAAGCAGAGTTTCTAGGAAAGATCTATTACAACCAGCAATAAAAGGAAGCAACACAATTTGTCTTGCTTTGTGTCAACCTTATTTTTTCCTTACCAGTAAAGTAGTGGAGTTTCAAAGCCAGACACTGCAGCTTGGGGAAAAAAAATGTCAGACACGTTTTGCATCACAGATGCAAGGCAAGTAATTGTAACTGCCTTTAGATAGATCCTAACAGGACATCTGCCTGTGTGTGAACCTTCGGCGTGTATCTAACAGCACATAGACATACTGTTTGCAACTTTACAGGACGCTTTATGTAACTTCCGTATGTTGCAGAAAGTTAAGAAAAGCATAAAATGACAGTGGGAACAACAACTCTAACATTTTCACTTCCCTGCACAGGACAAAGGACTCCACAAGCTGGAAACCAGTTGATCTGACGCCTGCTTATCCAATAGCAGGAACAACAAAGCCAGAAAATTATCTTAATGCATTTTTTTCCTTGTGTTTGGGTTGCTACAATTCTACCCTAGCTACATTTACTGGCAAACTTACTAAACAAACAAGGCTGTCCAAACTCTCCATCTTGTATGCTGGCTGAAAGTGGAAGTTTGATTATACACACCCTTGTTATGGACTGATCATTATCTTTTTGTATATGATTTGTGGGGTGCTATTTTTGTGAGACAAACAGGGCCAACAGAACCACCTGGAAATACATTCTGTAGGTTTTCTATCTTCTGCCAACTAATTGTTAACAATATATCTAGCAAAGGATCTATTGCTTCACTTTATTTGTTGGGAAAACAATGCTTACACCACGCGCACCTTTCAATAGAGAGAAGCAAAAGGAGCCAGAAGCAGACAAAAAAACAGATCCTCCACTTCTTTCATCTGTCCACAAGAAATGTGTATGAAACCGTATCAAAACTTTGTTCAAGTCGAATTCTTTGAAGCTGAGATGTAACAATACTGGTTAACATGGCTGGGAATAGCTATGTGCTTTAGATACACCTTCCCAGTTCAGTCACCTATTTCAAATTAATGATAATATTTGAACAGAACTCCTGCTTGGAGCAGAAGAGTGAAAATACAGGATAGAGAGAATATCACTCTTGCTCTACAATGCAACTCCTAAGAATAAATTCTTTCACATTCTTTACTATAAAGCACATTTTTAAACTAGGATATTAATCTAGTTGATTTGTTTTCACTCTGTAAAACCTTGCCGTCATGAACCTGAAGATAAGATTGAAGGCTGGAAAGGAATACATAAGTAGAATCACTGACCATGATTGAAGGGTCAGGTGCAGAACCATGAAAAACTGCTGCAGCTGCCACAGAGGTCAAATGCTCTCAGAAACCTCTTTAAATACTTACAAAAATTTACTAGTGCCTTAAAATCTTAAAATTATATTAATCTGTGTACCTCAAATTTTAGACAAGATTTGTCATGATCATTACAAGTGCAACACTGATTTATTTTTTTTTTCTACCACAACACTGTGTCTTATCCTGATCTTTGTAGTTACTCTGCAAGTTGTTCCTGGGAGACAAGACCCAAGGAAAGCTAAAGGAAAGTTCTGCATGCTTCTTCATATACAGAGCTAGGTTTCAAAGAGAAAACAATCTCTGGGATAATCTGTGGACGGGATTCAAAACCACTCTAATACCAGCCACAAAAGTTCTGCCAAAGCAGCAATATTGTGCCCATATTTAGGGAGAGAAGTAAACAGGGCCTAGAGCTATTCTCCTACATTTTGCATCTGACAGAGCTGTTTCATGTCAACATGGCCAAAAAGACCATGGTTTTGGGAAAAACTCATTGCTGAACTCAGTCCAGAAAAACAACGTGAGGACCATTTCCCCAGCAGAATTGCTCAGGGGCAATTTCAAACGGGGACAAAAATCCAGGCTGGACTGGGAGTTCAGCTGAGTTTTGTATTTGTTGGCCCCTGGACCACAAAAAGATTATTGAAAAGCCAGAGCTGCATCCTTGTAACCATTGCTGTGCTCTGGACCAGAAGGGAGGATGCTGAGCTTCCTCCTGTTTCTGGAACTTGCCTGTGCTGGATGATGCCCGGTCTGCAGTCCCCAGCCTATGAACCTGGTTTATTCTGCGTGTGTTTTGCCAAAGAGCAAGACTGTCACCCTCTGGGCTTGCTCCTCCATCTTCCAGTTTGTTCCATTTGGTTTTTATATAGTCAGGCCCTCTTCTAGCCTGTTTACCAACGGAAATAATTTTAACTCCCAGTGACATCTCCTTAACAATTTTACACTATTTTTCCCAGGAAGGTAATATTATTGGGCAGGCATCCCAACTTCTGCACATCAATGCAGTTGAATAGTTATGATTACAGTCTGTCTGGAGAAGATTATGATATATTGTTGATTATAAATAATTTTAATATTAAAATGGCAAGTTTTACATTTCATCAAGCATAGCCCCAAATGAAAACCTGAAAAGAAGGCATACGACAAGCACTATGAAAATTAAATATGAAAGGTATAATTTATTATTCAACAACTACTGATTAGCAAAATATTAAGAAGTGCAATCATAAAGCACATTCATAAAAAAATTAACTGTCAAAAAATAAGCAGCAGCTGCTAATCCATATAATCAGATAGTTTGTTTTGTACAGTGAATCGATAGAAAACAGGGAGAGGAAAATACTAAACTTCACATGGAACTGTACTGCTCAACCCTTAACTAGAGCTATCACTTTTTTTTTATACACTTTCAGAGAATGATAAACTTACAACGGTTGCAGATGACTGATATGAAAGGGAGGATGCCATGGCTAGCAATTTCATGTAGGGTAATTGCACTTCAAAACTTTGTGGAAGTTCCCTATGCTCTTGTAAACACACCACCAGAGCAAAAATATCTTCACTTTATCAGAAAAATGAAAGTTTGCGCGCACAACATATTTACATGTCAAAATCAGTCTTCCTTGCTGAAGTGGTTCTTTCAGCATATATTTTAAAAAGTAGATTGATGGCCCTCCTGGGAAAGAGAGTAACACTGAAATTCAAACATTATGGTGTAAGAATAAACAAAAATTTCCTGGCTATAATTTACAATCTCAAAACCAGAGTTGATTGGACCCTAAACTTTGAGTTGCCACTGGTGGGCTACACACTCTTTGTCTGCAGTCTGGTGAGGGAGGAAGTTGGTTGCAATAGTTACACCAGAATTACTGAAAATATTACTGTAATTATTGCAAAATAATAACGATCCCAGTCCTAATATGACTGTGTTTTTGCAACAGTAAGCAGTCACAAAAAATGCTCATGGGTTGGTGTATAAAAGTAATTTGTACAGTTGTTATAACCCTCTAAGCCCTTCCTAAATCAGCTCCATATCTGGATAACTTGCTGAGCTGCTTTGTGTTGTTTGTGGTGGAAGGGTGTCACCCCTCAGAGGACAGTAGGTGCCAAAGCACTCGGGACTCATGGGGAACCAAAAAGACCCCATCCCTACACTAGAGGGGGAAGGCTATGAGCTTTGAGAATACACACCCCAAACGGCTGATGAATCCTGCCACGTGCTGCTTGGGAGAAGACTCCGTTTTTTCAGAAGGATTTGGTCTTGTTTTTTCAAAGAAATTCTTTTAATAAATTCCCTTTTCATGGAAAATGTAAATATTGTCAATTCTCATTCTGACTGAAAACTAAAGCTTTGAGATACTGGGATTTCACCCAGAATGAAAAATCCAAGCTTTAGTAAGCAGGTTCCTTTGTTTGTCTTTTCTTCTGCTTAATCTCTTCCTTGTTTTGGATTTCTTTTTCATACTGTTTCATATAACATCATGAGCTGGACAGTTGTTTCTTGATCAGCATGGCTGAGGGGTTCTGCAGAGCAATTTCTTTATCAGTTGAATTTTCAAAGTATTGGATGCTATGGGATTGATCCCAAAATTATAATCATAAAATGAAATTATTTTTGAGCTATTCAATACATTCCAAAATAAGGGGGGGGGAGAGGAGGGAAAGGGGAAGTGTTTTTAAGTTTATTTTCAGTTTAACAATATCTTGTCCTCAATTTATATTTTCTCATTTCTCATGTTTGAACATGAGGCTCTGCAGATGTTAAGACTGATCCAGGTTATGGGATACAAGCATGTCCCTTGCATGTTCAATTCCTAAAACAGGCAGTTACAGAATCACAGAATCACAGAATCTAAGGGGTTGGAAGGGACCTCGAAAGATCATCTAGTCCAACCCCCCTGCCAGAGCAGGGTCACCTAGAGTCCATCACACAGGCACGCATCCAGGCGGGTTTTGAATGTCTCCAGTGAAGGAGACTCCACAACCTCTCTGGGCAGCCTCGTCCAGTGCTCTGGCACTCTCACCTTAGTGTCAGTTCTCACCTTAGTTCTCACCTTAGTGTCAGTTAGACCTACCTCTGACATGCGAAGGTGTTGAGAAACAAAATATATATACACTTTAAGTTCTTGAACTTCCTCTAGCTTTCTCTCTGTTGCAGTCACTGAAAACATCCATGGTGACAGCATGGTCAAACGGCTAATTAGCCATCCTTGGGATTTAGCCCACAGTATTAGCCATGATCTCTTTCTCATACACAAATCCTTCCTTCCCTATTGCAAAACAACGGCGCAAAACCAAAAATGAGAAAGCTGGGTTAGCAGCAGGCACAAGCTCTGGTACTGTGACATTTAAATCTTCATCCAAGCTGCTGCAGGCAAAGCTGACCTTTTGTTAGCAAGATTTAGCCCTTCATGTTATTTGAATAAAAGTTTGCTTTAACAATTCATTCTTCAAAAGTGTAAAACACTTCATGTTTGCTTCTTAAAAATTACTTTCTTGTTACATTTCAAAGTTACTACTGATAAAAAAAACCTACAAACCTCAAAGTAAACAAAAGGCAAAGAAAAAAATCAGAACATTCTTGAAAAGGTTATACAAATAACCATAAGAGTTGTTAAAGTGGTTTTTTTTTTACTTTTGGATAGAAAGTATTAAGTTTGCTTTGCATTCTTAGGCCAATAATGCACAACACACCAAAGGGTTTTAAAACATGTTTTAAAGTAGGTAGTTACAATAGCCTGCATTAAAAGGTTTATGCACTGGATCTGCCACAGCCCACACCACTTGTTACATGCAGGCAAGAAGATTTTGAACCTCAATGTTATGGCTTTGGAAGACAAGTAATACCCAGCTATCTGTGCTTTGAATGCCCATGTATGTCCATATCCTGGTACCCCAAGGTTTCCTCAGCTGTGGCATCGTTCCAGTTGTATACAGAACAACTGTTCCATATGTGTATGTATATGTATATGTATATGTATATGTATATGTATATGTATATGTATATGTGTATGTGTATGTGTATGTGTATGTGTATGTGTATGTAACTCTCCCTTGTCTCTCCTGCCACTGCCCCTGCAGATTTGCTCACAGAGCCACAGGACTGCCCTCACTCATCCCTGCCCCGGGCCATATGAGGCCAGGAAGGGAACACATCCCCAGAGGGTCGCTGATGAAGCACTAGCAAGCAGGGGACTCTCAGTCTCCTCTTCATCCTCCTGTGTAGAGCTGTGCCCTCACATCTGCTTCTCTCCCTCTCCTTTTGCTTTGTTCAGGTTAGGGGTAGAAGTCCCACCCTGAGATGGCATATATGTTAGGCAGACAAGGAGGCAGGTAAACCCAGCATGAAACAAGATGTTGATGAAAAGTATTTATACTACAACTCTGTAAATTCTCTCTTGTCTTTAAATTTTTAATTTTGCCTTCAAAGCCACCTGAGTACTCAGAGTTTCGTATTGGTTCCTTTCATGCTGATTAGATTTCCCCTTCTCCTCTTCATTCTTGCAGTTTAACCCATCTTTCTCTGCTGATAAAATCATTTTGATAACCTCATCTTGTACTCTTGTTTCACTTGTGGTGATCCCAGCTGTGATTTCTTTGTTTATTCTGAAGTCCATTATTAGGTTTAGCCTTTCAAAAAGTCCATCTTTTTCTTTAGATGTCCTTTAGCCATCTGTGACCTTGGGTTGCATTTTAATACTCTAGTTCCCTCTTTTCCAAGTTCAAAGGCTATTTTTCTTTCTCATTCTCCTTTTTCAACACAGTCATCTGAGGACTCAGGTTAATACACTCTGAATTTCTTTTGGCCAATCCCTCGAATGCCTCTTTCAAAATTTCCTTCATAAAAGCCAGCTCCTTATCCTTTTCTCATAATCTCCTTAGTTCTCCCTGTAATGTTGCTACACTTCCCTTGGCCTTAGAGTTTCACTTCAACACATGGCCCAGCTGCTGAAACAATACCCTGTGACTGACTGTTGTGCTTTAAACCAATAAAGCAGGTATGAGTTGCCAGCACTGAATAAACAGCACACTGAGGTTTTTTGTTTTGCACTGCCTGGATTTTTTTACCTTTTTTTTTTTTCTTTTTTTTTAATTCCCACACTTCTTTACAGTTGAATCACTGATTTCTAACTTTCTCTTATTATAACCAAATCTTCCAAAGAGCATGATCTCCTTCAGCACGCTTACACACAAGGGGAAAGACACAAGGAAGGAAGGACTCTGCCTACACATTTAGGCTCTTTGAGCAGGACTGTGTTTGGTGCATAGGCTCCTTCCATGTCAAACAGACACAGTGGTTTGTCACAGGGTAGGTCCAGAGGCAGCTGAGGCAGGGGGAGCATGGCCAGGAGCCGTCCCACCCCGGATGCTGAGCTGAGCACAAGCCAGTAGGGAAAAGCTTCAGCCCTTCCCTTTAGGAGGCTTGTTCTCAAGCAAAGAAGGTAGTGAAGCAGGCATGTTAGAGACTTTCTTTCAGATGACTGTCTGGAGACCCTCATTTTGAGCAAGGATCAAGCGGTGTCCAGCTTTATCTCAACGGTGCCATTGGAGCACCGGAGCTGCCAGAGCAGCTGCCTGGGCTGGACATTTCAGCTCCGAAGGTCCTGGCTTCCCCACAGGGCACCTAGGGCTCCTAAATACATTTTATAGATACCTCTGAGAGTCCCACTCCTTAAATCTCTGTCACTTACAAGAAGAGATTGGTAGCAGAACTAAAATCCTTTGAAACACAGCAGGTATGCAATCCATCGCTGGTTTGAAGCCCTAGAGGTGCATCAGGGTGAGGAATTATCACTCCTTATCCCAGAGAGCTGAAAAGTCAGATCTGAGGGAAGGGGGTTGTGAGTGTTCTTTTTTTTCCTTTTCCTTTGAGGTTTTGGCATTTTCCTTCTGGCTTTTGCCTCTTTGGAAAATATTTTCACTGAAAAAAATATACAACCCCCACTACCACCAACAATACAAGAAAAAAAAAAGGGAAATAACCAAAGTTTAAAAAGTTTCCAACAACAAATATTAAAAAGAACCTTAAGCAGCAAAGAAAATTAATAGTTGCAAGAAGATAAGAAAGATATGAAAACCTATGTCATCAACACAGCAGTACTACAAATCAGAGATGTCTGAAATATGGCCAGAATAAATCCCTATGGTATTGCAGCAATAAGCCAGTTACTTCTATAAATCAAATTATTTGTTAACAAACCCTTGGGGTTTTTCTAAACCAAGTTTGAAAAGAAATACTCATTTTCAAAAGTACAAGATCTCCAGGACGTGTGCTAACCTCAGGGCTCCTGGCTGGTTTATCAAATTTTGCTGTGTTCATTTTAATGTAATAAAAGACACCTAGGTTGCTAGAGATTGATAATCGTGTCACTGCACATCTTTCACTGAGTTCTTGGAGGTGTGAGAGCACATACCTCCACTCACTGCCTATGGCGGTGACAGTTATTAACCATCTCATTCTACAGCGAAATGAAGGGGAAAAACACATGTAAATATCTGTTATTGGTGCAATCCACCATTTTGCCACCTTTTGAAAACTGGAGAAAGGTTGGTGAGCTTCTCTGAAATGCAGGCTGCAGAGTCCTATTCCCTCCCAGAGGGCACCCAGCAGGTGACTGCCATCACTCTGCCTGTGTGCCCATGTCCCACTCATCTTCTGGCGCAGCCATGCAGAGATTCAGTACCTTCTTGGGATGTGTGCCCAAAATTCTGTGGAGTCTCCTTTTAATTAGCTGCTGCCCTTCCAGCCTGAGCTCACCATGGTTGGCAAAGGTTGTCTCAGAAGCCATGAGTAACAAATTGCTCATGGCAAATAAAACTACAAGCTGATATTTTCTGGAAACGACATGATTTCACGAGTTTAGGTTTTAAAGAAATAATGAATATTTCAAAGTTTTATAACAACTGTGTGAAATTTGTTAGGACTGCATGATAGAGGAGGTGGTGGTTAGGTAGTTATCCAAAGATTTTACATGATTGTAATAGAGTTTGTTCTCACCTGCCGTCCGGTACAGCCACTGATGCTGGGTGGCAGATCCATGGGGAGGGTGGTGGGTGGAGTAAAGTTTCTCCAGATATGACAGGAGTTGCTCTCACTGAAAATCACAATATTTTGGGGATACAGTGGATATAGCACACAAGACATCATGCTGCATGGGATTGCTTTCAGTGGGTGACAAACACTGTTCACCTTCCCCATGTTGGAAGGCTCTTCATGAAATTGCCTCGTAAACTGTGATACAGTCACAGTATAAAGTCCTCATGGGATGTTTTTCTTATGCAGATCTGCAAGCACTTAACAGAGTTAGCTGTACAGTTCTTAGGAATTAGTTGAAAACATTTGTCTTCTGTCCAAGAGGATCAACATGAAAATAAACAATGCTAGAATATTTGGCTGGTCCAATAATTTAGTTAAAATGCAAGTCTGAACCAAAATACCTCCTCTTCTTCATTCTGCCCACGCATTTGTGCTGGGCTGCTGACTTTTCTCCAGTGTATTGATCTCCACGTGCTTCTTCATAAAAAGTAAATATAAGTAAATATAAGGAAATAACTTTGATTTAATCTCTGAGGCAATTTTAAAAAACAACCTAAACCTTTTTTTTTTAAATCTCTTTGCCACAGTATTGGCAGGCAGCGGTACCCCTGTTTGCTGTAAGCAGAAGCCAGAAGGGAAAACAGTTCACCCAACAATCCAAGGGCAGACCTTGAACCGGACTCCCTCATAATTTGCTCAGTGCCTTGGCACACTGCCTCCCACCATCCTCCTCTATTTGCCTTTCACAGGGTGAAAGCCCAGCCCTTTGTGCCCATGGGTATGGCTCTGCTTAGGTTTTGATGGGTCTGCACAGTCCTGCCTGCCTGCACTCCTTGGGCAGGGGTGAATGGGAACAGGATAACACACAGAGTAAGGTCAATCTCATCAAACACAAGACTTCAAAGGGAAGTTTCTGTTCACAAAGCTGGAACTCTGCTGACAATACTGTCACAGAAGCGGTGAGAAATTAAATTTTCTTGCCCTTTTTCTACTTCCATGGTCATAATCCAGAAAAGAGATATAAAAGCCATAAGGTTGTCTTATTTTCTTTTGATGAGTATAAATGACAGTGAAAGAGAACTGGAAATGATTCCTGTGTGCTAATTTTCATATTTGTAAGTAATAAAAGGCTCCTAGAAAAAAATGAAATTTAGGCTGTTTGCAGTAGACAATGATAATATCATTGCATTCTCTTTTTTGGCCAAGAAATAATCTTGAAAATTTAAAGTGGTTATATTTTGCACACTTTGAATACTTGCATTCTAATGTTACCATCTATAATTAAGAAATAAATAAAGTACCTGCACATTTCATAGGTAAAACTCTGACAGATTAGATTTTAATAACCATAGACCTCTCATATAGATAACAAGAGGAACTGACATATCACAATTATCCTGCTACTGCTGCTTGAAAAGGCATTGAAATGAAGGAACCTGAAATTCTTGTTTAGCATTCACATGGCAAGTTCATAGGACAAGGGGAAGCAGTTTTAAACTGAAAGAGGGTATATTTAGATTGGATATTAGGAGGAAATTCTTTCCTGTGAGGGTGGTGAGACACTGGCACAGGTTGCCCAGAGTTGTGGTTTCTCCCTCCCTGGCAGTGTTTAAGGCCAAGCTTGATGGTACTTTGAGCAACCTGGTCTAATGGTAGATGTCTAACTCCTCAGATAAGCCTTAGGGATTAGTTTCTTTTTCAACATATACACTGATTTAGCATGCAGGGACCAATGTAGAATCTTTGTATGTTTACTTGTTTATTGCAATAATAAAATGTTAGTGATATCACTCTTCTGTATTCCAAAATTAGGGAAAAGATCAGGCAAATACATCCTTCTATCAACCTATCTAGAAGAATGGTAACAACATTGGCTTCCCTGCACAGGGAGACAAACATATTAATGGCCAAATCTAACAACAGTCTACTGTCTGACAGAGACCTGGGTGGAAATCTATAAGCATAACCTTTGGAGTTGATGGCTCTTGTCCCTCTCCTGAACTTTAACTAGGACTGGAAAACAAATCTCAGTGATTTACTGGATATTCTTTGTGTTACACATGCACACACACACAAGTTGCACATACTTTAATATTATTCATTCATTTCCTATGGAGCATGGCAGAGAATGTTCAAGAACATGGTTTCCAACCATGCAAAGATATGAAGTTCCTGGAACAGCAGGGTTAATTATATTTTTCAGTAAAATATTTTCAGACTAGCAGAAAATGTGTTTTTCAGGACTCATAGTAATAGAATTAGCAGTATTTGAAATTGTACCCAGAAATATACTTTTTTACCTCTCGAAGAAACATCATCTTAAATGGATAAACATAATTATACAAGTATTCTTTTAAAAATCAGTAAAATATTTTGTTAGTACTCCAAGCCAAAATGTTTTGCTTACTGCACTTCAATGAAAATATCATTGTAAGACATAAGATTATGATTTATTAACCCAAGCTTGCATTGGTATGCTTACTGCACATGGTTGTTTTGCACTGTGTTGCAGTTAATTCCTAGCAGGCTTCCATCTGAGACAATCAAACTGAAGAGATAATATGGATATTAACTATCCTTCTGTCTATATTTTCATCTGTCACTGAGTGGAATGATCAGGGTGTGTTTCTCCAATACGGTGACAATTTGAAATTTTAAACTCATTTTATTTTATGTTGTGTCTGAAATGTGCTACACATTTGCATGATTTGTATTCTAGAGGATTTTAGGATACCACAGAAAATGTTATTTACTTGAAATCCAGGTTTATTTCTTTTTCAGAGGGACTAAGGCACTGAATGTTTCTATGTCTGACAAGTATGCACTGGAGCCCATTATGAACCCGGAGCCCTCAGGCTTCCTACAGACATATTTGAGTACAAGCCACAGAAGTCAGCTTGCTTAACAGGACACTGTGCTTTAAATCAAGAAGTTGAGCTGTCACTTTTATAAATTCAGGCTCAGGTGACCCAACGCCCACACCTTCAAGCTCACAGAAGCACGTCCCATTAACCATCTTTGCAGCTTCTCTTTTGCTAAGTAGGTAGCAGAGAATCAGCACAGCTTAGCAGCTCTGGACTTCAGCCAGGCAAGCAAAGTGTCCAGGAAGAGCTCAGCACAGTCATGGCATTTGTAGCCATAGCTGGATGCTTCAGCCTTCGTTCTTGGTCTAGAGAAAGGGGATAGGTGTTTTGGTCTTTTGTCTTGAAAACCCCTGTGTAGTAAAAGATAACATTTATTTGGGTCACCAGAGGAAAATAAGCAATGCTAAAGACACTTAAGGACTTCTAAAATTACATCCTCTTCATGTTCCTAAAATAAAGAAACAAAATTATTTTCTTCCTAATCCCAAACTTTTATTTTATAGCTGTATTGTAATTGATATTGTCTATAATCTAATATTTTCAGACCATCTTTTAGGAATACTTTCACAGATGGAAGTAATTGCTCTTCCAATCTGTTAAATAAGAGAAGCGTGGAGTAGTGTCTGCCTGTCAAGAGACACACACTGTCTAAGGCTGGCTCCATCTCTAACAGACTGCTCCTTCCTCTGGTTCCTGGATTTCTTCTGGTCCTCTACATCCCTAAAAGGCAAATATTATTTTTATTTGTAAGATGTGTGGATGCATGAGGGAACCAGAGGCTTTGTGTTGCATGCCTTGAGGTTCCAAAGCTTTCTGGAGAAGTTGCAGGACTCCGGGGAGCCAAATTTAGTTCACTCTTGGGAACACTGTCTTTTGGGATTCATCCTTGAAAGGAACTACCTCCAGACTGTGTTTGGAGAAAGCTAGTTGATGTGACCCTGCAGGAAAATTGGGGAATAAACTAGTATTGAGGTCAGACAAGCAGGGGTCCAGTGTTAAAGTTCTCCCTAGCTTTCTTTTATTTTGCAGACTAAATACGCTCTGGAGTCATTGAAATACATAGCTTCATCATAGTTATCCCTGACAGCCCATGAAGTGCACAGCTACAGCGTCACTCAGGAGTCAAGGTTGCAGCGAAACATGACACACAGCAAAAAATCCTCCCCTTGCAAATAGGGGACCCTACACGTTTGCACCTCCATACTGTTTACATCGCAGTCACGTTTCACTCTGACCTGAATGCAAGTGAGATATAGAACTTGTGTTTCAAGGGCAAGTTTTCAGCTCAATAATCAAACTAAATTCAAGGAGGAGACAAGTTGTATCGTACACTTGATAAATTCTGAGGCTTCTGATAAGGATCTATCCAACACCTGGGAGGTGTAGCATGAGCTCTTAATCTGACCCTCTCCTCTACTCATCAGCAGCCCTAGATGCTGATCTGGAAGTGATGGCTTTCATGCTTCTTGCTGCTGAAGTCAGAGCTGACTCTTCACCACTAGCACAGCTCCTGAGAGTTAGCTCTGGTGTCTCAAGGAAAACCTCTGCTTCAGTGTTGCCTGTCACAGCTTTAACAGTGGATAATGATTTTGCTATTACTTATTTTATTTTGGGGTGACAATGATAGATCATTGTTTTAAATATAGATGTACTCATTCCAGTTAACTGAAATGTAATGTCTAAACTACTTGGAATTCTCTCTTTAAATACATATGTAAGGACAAAAGACTTCTGCATTGTTAAGCAGCAAATTTTAGTAAGAAAGAAACAGGCTGAAGAAAATACATTTAATCAGTTCTAGAAATGCAAAAGGATTCTAACACTGCACAAGATCAATATTTTGCAATCTTTCTCTATAAATTACAGTTAATGATCTCTTAAAATAGGAATGTGATTCTGGATTTTGGACAATGGCACATTCATACTTGGTCTTTTTTTTGGGCAACCTCAAACAAAGACCATCCCAATGTTACCATCTGTTATGGTTTGAGGGGACACAGGCAAAGTTTATGGTATTAATATGAGGACCTTGGGAGAGAGTGGTGTTTAGAACCCTGAGGGATCCTGGGAGGGGGGCAGAACAGAGAGGGGTCCATATTCCCTTTCATTTCCTGCCATACTCTGTAAAAGCCAGGAGGACAGGAAGTCTGCCCCTTCCTGCTCCCTTTTTCCTTGCCACTTCGCTACACTCAGATGTCTCAGAGGGAGGATCCCACTATTTACCATCAGCTCGCCACGTGCTCTGCAGGATCCATATCCATCGGGTGCTGGGAAGAGCTTTGGACCCTTTTCCCTGCATCAGCTCTGCTGCAAAGGACTTTCGGGCACTTATATCATTGAACATCGAGATCAGGTTTTGTATATGTATTTGTATATTTTGTTCCTTCTCCCACTTGTTACTCTCCTTTCCCTGTTCTATTAAACCTGTTATAGTTTTAACTTTCAACCTTTAAGTCTCTCTCCCTTATTCCCCTATTATCTTCCTCTGGGGGGGTGGAGGACAGTAACAGAGAGCAATTCTCTTCTCTGAGTTGTGGCTTGCTCTGATCACTAAACCAAGCCACCATTCACTTGTGTCTTTCCTATCCTCATTCATTCCCTGAGGCTTGAGAGTGACATTCAGTGGAAAGGGGGTTGGGAGAAGTCCTGCGCTACAAAAAGCTTACCCTTGCTGTCCTCCCTGCTCACCTCCCTGTCTTACTGAAGTCATGCCACACATGGCTCTGTGGGGTTTCTACACATCTTTCATAGAAAGCTTTATGTGCCACCCTTCAGCCTCGAGGGACACGTCTATGGTTGGGTGCAACTTTCACTGCCGTAGAGGACATGGAGAAAGAGACTGCTTCACAAAACACATTTTTATTAAAGTCTCTGGGATAAAGAATTGCCATCAGTGTGAACAGATGCATTAGGTACTAAATGTACAGCGTAACTGACTTCCACTAAAAATGGGACTTTGAAGGATAATTGCTCATATATTTTTCTTATATAAAAATGGTTTCAGATTATGAATAAATAAAATAAAATTGAGGTAATTGAACCTTTTTTAAAAAAAGATGTTCACTAGAAGAAAATGTCTTTGAGAACAGTAAGTAACTACATGAATAAAGACTGTGATTTAAGAAGACAATTTCTTGTAAGGGTATGTTAAATTATACACTAAATTACATGTTTCTATACCTAATACTTAAAGTTAGGGCCATGCTGTCCTAGATGCTGCAATAAGACAGCTGCAGGAAATAAAGCAGAAACTATCCCTGAGATGGTGAAAATCGCCATGGGTTGTTGATCACCCTGCTGATAGAAAGGAGAGTTGTGGGGAGACCCCAGCCCATCTCCTGCTCTCCAATCCAGTCAGGCACAGGCCAGTTCTGGTCCAAAAGCTGCAGAACTGAGACAGGTTGGCTTCAATCACCCAGGTAGTTGGATCAAGTCTAAGCACAGAAGCAAGGCAAGTTTATGTCTGCCTTCTGACACCTATGCAGAAATGTCCACGTTGTCTCGGCATTTTCCTCCCCTGAGCAGAGTAAAATCCTTTGGATGTCTACTTTTCACTGCGGGAAACAATGTAAATGAGCTCCTGTTTCATCTTTCATCAGGAGCTCATCACAGCTATCCACACTGTTTGAGGTCTCTGGACTCTAAAAGGAGGAGCACCTAAAGATAACACAAGTCTCTGCCATGTAAGCAGCAATTATTTGTCAATAACATTGTTGTCCCAAAACAGTGTCCATTTACCTGGTGTGCAAAGCAAACACACACACAGGGTCGTGGTATTTCTTTATTCCAGTTCTGTGCAGAAAAGGGAGCTAGGTAGTATTCCACAAAGCTAGCCCACATTCCCAAAACACCGGGGCTACTTTTATACACAGAACTATGTAAAATTCCTTTATCTCTAATTATATTCTATCACTTGCATACATGATTGGTTAACCAGTTCTTTGCTTCTCTTTAAAGACACAGTGTCCTTTTCAATCAAGGTACAAGTTCAGTGAGGAGTAGTCTTAATTGGGGAGGGGGTGTTTCTTGAGTCAGTGGTCTCTGTCTTCCCCTGCTTTCTTTAGTTTCTGTTGAGTTCTGCTGACCTCATGCCTTGTAGCCAGAGGTTTCCTTGGTTATCTCTCAAGGTTCCTCTTCAGGAGATTAATGGTTCTTAAGGTATGCAAGGTAAAGTCCTCTTGCCTTAGTTCTTGTTCTTCGTGTAAATCTTCAAAGCTGTTATATAGGACTTTATCTGTTTCTGGTGTTCCTTAACAAGCTTCCCTTTGTCATCAATGTTGACGTTATCATTTCTGAAAAATTTTAATACAAATTTTAAAAGTATTTTAAACATCATCATTCTGTAGGACAGGGAAATTATCTACTCTTCAGCCACAGTAGCCACAACCATCTGAAACACAGACAGCGTAGCCATACAGTGCACATGTAGAAGAGCACACATTTCTTTTTACTGAATAAGAGTAAACGTCACACTTGCAGAAGAAATCCAGGTCAATTAAATCTGTGTCCATCATTCAAGAGCTGCCTTTATGCAGCAGACAAACAATTACGCTGTAATTTCATGCTGGTAGATGATACTCCTTTTGAATTGTATTACTTCGGACAGAAATATATAGCAGCAGCATAGCCAAAGGAGCCACAAAATAAATACTTTGCTGTCTTTAAAGTGTTACATACTTAATTTAGGGTCAAATCCTTCTCTAGCAAACAGAAACCTAAATTTTCCTAAGTGGAATATCAAAGAAGAAACAAAATGTTTCTGATTATTAGTTATAATGTTTATCAACATGACCAGAACTTGCATTGTTATGTGAATTCAAGAAAAAAAAAATCCAATGGAAATCTTTATTTTCACAGTCTTAGGTCATTTGAAAAATAGCACCCTTACCTGTCAAAAGCAAGCTTTGCTATAGCAACTCACACATTTTTTTCCCCAGCTTAGGTCATACTTGAGGAAAATTTACTCAAGACTGTCTGCAAACACCCCCAAGAATGACTGCAGAGGGTCTCTGGCCACTTCCAAGGCATCATAAAAGGGCAAGAGCAAACTGTACCTGTGAGTCAGAGAGCTGCTAAGAGGAGTTGCTTGAGACATAAATAATTTGGGTGAGAGGTATTCCAGAGACCTCATCCTTTCCAGCTGCACCTGCCAAGAAACCATGTTCTTAAAAATTCAAACCTGCTATTCATTAATTTGGCTCGATCATATCAGAAGACAAGGTACACAACACAATAATACATTTTAGAAACTTAGCAGGAGAAAAGAAATTTGAAAGGCCTCAGACACTTTCAGGGACTTGATGTAGGACGGAGTATCTCATCACCTGCTGCTGTTGACAAATGAACTGAGGAAACTGCCTGTGCTCTCTGAGCAGTAGGATAGCATGGATGTTTCCCAGAAATAAAAATTACAGAAAATACAGGGGTGAATGGTAGCCCATTACACCCCTGTCCCTGCTGCAGGGCAGGATAAACTATACCCAAACAATTCCTGGTAGGGAATTATCTATCAAATCAAAGCTAGATGGATCCCCCTTTGATGCCTGACCCACAGTCTTCCCAGCCAGCCTGTTCACGCCCCACTCAGGGCACACCAGCCAGTAGCTGGGGTGGGAAGCTGCTGGCTTTCTCTGTGCCACAGGACAAGGAGAGGGAAAGGGCCAATCTGTGAGACTTTTCTTCTCAGTACTGAGGGGCAAGCAAGATGGACCAGGGGCAGGAACAGCTCCTACCATGCAGTCAGCCTTCCTGGCAGCCAAGACAGCAATCCCTTTGCAGCCCTCTTCAGTCTCCACCATCCCAATTTTTTCTCTTCCCATAGGAGTAGGATGAGAGTCTGGCTCTGGTTTTGGCATTGTGGCAGCTGCAAACACTACCAGGAGCCAGGAAAGGCTCAGGAGGGGCGAAGCTCTTGGAGGGGTGACTCCAGCCCTCCAATATCTCATACGGCACCTCAAAATGCCCCTGAATCTCCGCTCCCAGCACTTCCCTCCCCCTAAAAAAATCCTGTTTCAACCTTCCTTGTCACATGCAACCCCCCAGTGACATTCTTCCCCACTGCAAGCTCCCACATGTGAGCTCCAGCCCGGTGCCTTTGTCCATCCAGGAAGACCCTGAACCCTCCATGCTTTCCCAAGCACACCTTCCTTCCCCCTGCACCCCAGCTGCTTCGCCTTTCAGCCACTGGGGTGCCCAACCCTCACCCAGAAAGGTCTTTCATCCAACAGCCTCTTGTATTTGTGCCAGGCCTTCACTCTGAGCATGGCATATTTATTTCCCTATCAGACTCGTACAAAAAGCCCATTAACAGACACATATGTCTGCACTTCCATAACACCTTATCTAACAGAGACAATCTTTTCTCTTAATAAAGTGCACATGACACAGCCATTAGTAGTGCAGGCTCTGCAGCACCATTTGTTTTCAGAATGAGTTAACACTTACATTTTCAGTGTTTGCTCCTCCGTCCACTATATCTTGTGTTTGAGCTTTGGCTGAGCACAGGAAACAGTTCAAATAATTATTCATCTATTTAGACAATAATAGGTAGCCTCTCCATAGTTACAACCCAAATCAGTCTGTCTTATTTTACACTTCCATAGTTTTGATTCCACAAAATGAGTTTGACATGGAATTTTAATCCAATATTACCTCCAGATTCAGAGAGAAATAATTAAACTGTCTTTAAGCTAAATTTAAATAGCACAAAGAAAAGGGCAGGAAAAACTTGCTCAAGATTTGCATTTTCAAGTAACATTCCTTTGTCTACCTCAAGCTTCTTAAAAATTCATGCTTAAGGTATATTTGGCAGTAGTTTTATAATTACAAAGCTATTAAGCTTTTGTAGGGAAAAAGTGAAACTGTTTTTTTCCTAATTAGCTAATCATTAATTTTTCAGGGAAATAATCTTCTACTAAAAAATGATGATTTGAAGAGGCAAATTCTTCAACAGAAGTATGCTGATTATAATATATTTTCTTAGCAAAATCAGTACATCTCCCCAGTTAATTAAATCTGTCCTTTGGTAGCCAGTGCACTTCTCTACCTGGATAAACTCAGATCGTTCCTCCTGCCACTGCCTTTATAGAAGCTGCACAGAAGCCTTTACAGAAGCTGCACAAAATCAAGCAGCTAAAAATGCTCATGGCCCCATTCTGGAAAGTTGAGAGAAACTTCTGTATCATTATTTCTGAATAGAATTTCTGAATTCTGTGGGAAATATTTATATTTATAAGGGGATTTTTAAGTTTGGATAAATTCTTATGAAAGAGATTTCTGGCTTTTCCATCTAGTGCAATATAATTGTAGCTTAGACTTGTAATGCTTTGTCCCAAAGACCACACAGATCCTGTTAATATTAGCTGTGTATTACAGACATGAGAAGGCCAAAACAGAGGATAAGTTTACAACAGCAATAGCTCTTCACTATAAGCGAGGTACTCATACCTGGACCCATGATTACACTGTTGCATTAGTGAAAACAAAAATTCACACACAGACTGGTAAAGTAGCTTATTGCTTAATGAGGAAGTAATCATCAGGTACATTTTTCTCAATGCACACAAGTGCTTCCTTCTGCTTGTAGAGTCCATCTTAAAGATACAAACATATTTTTTCTCAAGCTATTTTATAGTTCAACAGGAGATGCATATGTTCCAGGTGGGTTTTAGACATTAAAGGAAAAAATCCTTAGCAGAAAAGAACAAAGGGGTTGTATTCAATGTACAGAACAAACAGAAACCTTTCCACACCCATCCAGTCACACACTGGCAGTAACTGAAATTCCTTTCACAAGGAGTTTCTACCTGCTTTTTTACGCTGTTACGGAAACCCTTACTTAAAACTCACATTTGATATCTGATATCAAGCTGGCAAAAGGCTTCTCCAGGTTTTAGACACAAAGCAAAATTCTTTATGCGGCCACCAAGGATGAAGGCAGAGTCAAGACATCTGCATTATCTAAACTGATTTAGGGAGCTTGTTAGCAAGAACTTGAGTGATTCTTCAATAGCTAAAGCACAGCAGTAGCTGTCTTTCCCACTGACCTCTAAAACCAAACTTATGTGTAACAGGCAGGGAGAGAAAGTTGAATAAGCCACAAAATTGGTGAATCTTTCATTGTTAAGGAGGGTGAGAAACTAGCAACTGGAAAGGGGAGACCTTATAAGATAAGATGGTCTACTATCTCCCCAAGGAGCAGAGGACTCTTCCTTATTCCCTATCCTTAGAGTAGAGGACTTAACCCACTTTTCAGGGGTTATAGTCTCAGTTGTTCTCAATCCTTGTCCCATGTTTCTGAAATAAAAATGTGAGATCTCACTTCCTTTGTATAGCAAATACTCAGAATGGAGCAGTTTCCAAGAAAGAAAGTACTTCATTGAAGAGGTCCATTGTTCCTCCATCCTGATTCTGTATTTTCCATTGTCTCTCATCCACTGTGTCTGGAGTGAAAATAACCTAGGTATTACAAAATTAAAAAATAAAAAAATGCTTGTCCATCCTTTTAAAGCACTGTTCACATAGCGCCAGACTCTGAAGACATTTTTGGGCACTGAGTTGCTCATAAAGCTGCTGCTTTACTATACCCCATTACTCCACCACTGTACCTCTGGACTCTGAGGGCCAGAGGTGGGCTGGAGTTGTAGTCCTGAATTTTTACAACAGGGCAATATAGGGGGAAGCGCAATCAAATAATGACACAATGTAGGAAAGCCAGAGAGGAAAAGTCTTTGTAGCACATCCCTCAGTCTTTCTGCCTTTTAAGCATCTATTGTGTCTTAAAAGCACCATCGCCTTAAGCTCCCAGTGAGGGCAACAGAGCATGAGGGGCACCCTTGAACAGGAACACCCCATATCTGAGCTGCCCCATCTCTCTCCTTTGACAATGCATGCTGTGCCTGCTTTAGCAGTTTGGTTCAGAGCAGTGTGTAGCTATGGAGCAAATCCTCTCTATTTATCCTGTGTGTTTTGGTTCTCAGAGCAGTTTTGATGTACATGAGCTGGGTTGACCTTGGAAACTCGACAACATTCCCCAAAGATATTCACTCAAGCTCGACTCCAGCTTCTACTTTGTCTGCCTTTGCACCCCTACCCAGAACCTGTCCTCCTTCCTTGCAAAGGCCACAGGGGCATCTCCTGTTGTTGAGGTCCTTCATAATGTGGGAAGGACGTATTCAATGGGTAAGGCAGTCTTTGACTTTGAAGGGAGAACACTCCTCTACCTGCTAAGCTGTGTGGGAGAGTGGGAGTCATTTCTGCAGCTGAAGGTGTCTCATGGAGAGACCACAGGCTGTGGTGTGCTGGTGGTCCACTGTAAGTCTGGAAGAGGGCAGGCTCTTTGAACAGTGTTTCAGCATGGGATAGATGTGTGGTTTTCCTCAAGTGGTGAAAAGAGGTGTCAGGTGGGTAGGACTTGTAGGAGGGCACAAAGAAAATCTATCACGCAGGAGACCCATCCCCTTCTCCCAGCATCTCAACAGCTTTGCACCACCCTCTCACTTTCTAATCCTTGCCAAGTTTCCTACTGCCAGCCCTTTCTCCCAGCACCTTGATGCAGACCATCGAGTAGGTGCGCTTCTGTTTCCCACACATGGGCTTGCCTAAGAAGTCCCTGCCAATTGCATTCCCCTAAATTACCCTCTTTACTAAGGCCTGGGAAGGGCAGCACAGGACAGAGATTAAAGGCTCTGCATGCTTGCAAATGGAAAGAGTAGGTAATGTGGGCTTGTTGAGCTGGCTTCTCTAGAACATATGAGAAATATTTGGGGGTGCATTTCAGCCTTCTCACATCTTTATGTGAGAAAGCATGGGGATGCACTTTCAGAAGTTGCAAAGAGATGCCTTCAGGTTCAATTGAAAATGAAGTTAGGCTGAAAAAATTCTTCAACTGTAACAAGGAAAAAGCCACTGCCTGAGGAAAAATAGCCAGAGGAATGATAAGACTATGTCATGTTCTGTTATTTTCTTTAGGAAGAACCTTCCTCAGTGGAAGATGTGAGGATTATAGGAAGATCAGGTTAGATGAATATATTCAAGGTTGTGAAAAGATGTCTCCTTCAATGAAGCAGAAAAACCCCAAGTTTCCTTAGTTACAAGGAGACTTAAGGCAAGAGGGCTTAGGGATTCCTTTCCTTGGAGAATAAAAAAAGAAGTAAAACAGTTCTGGAGCAAAATATTTGGCAGTCCTCTGTCAGTATTGTTAATATTACAGATTATATAAATAATTTATTGTGTAAATAGCTATTTAAACTAAATGACAAATCATTGTAATTTATTATGAACACTGTATGTGTAACCATAGATGCACTGCCAGTTTGACTCAGAATAATCTAGGCCTGAATTAATAAATGATGGTGAGAGATATTGTTGACTGACATGTCTTCCATTTTGGAGGCTGGTGTTAGCCAATTTGGCCTTAAATGAAAGAGGAATCATTTTCAATCTACATATCCATTCTGTTTTGTTAGCAGATTGTCTACTTTTGTTTGCAGATCAGCATGAGTTCCTGATGGCAGCTGACTCACACATACTGTAAACCAAGAAATATAAAGTAAAATGACGTTTGGCAGAAAAGGCACTAAAATATATAACCATTTAAATATTGACACTTGGCTTTTGTCATATGAGCAGCAGCCTATTTTTATGGGTCTTTTTCTTTTAATGATGAATCTAGAATGCTTAAGATCTTGTTGGTGTGCAGTATTTTCTTTGCCATGGAGATCTCTTCAACGCTCTAGATGTCAAAAGTGGCATGGAAGCAATAGATACATTTTTTGCCGAAGTTGATGAAGTGAAGTAGAACTAAGGAGTCCCCCACTGCGTGCACAACAGTGATACTGTTGAGCTTCTGCAATCTCTGTTAAAGCCTATGGGATTTTGCTGTGGACAGAAAAGGGTACAAGGTGAGATGCTGTGGGCATTTGTTGAATGATGATGAAGAGAGCTGGAGGTGCCCCTGCAGTGGGGCATCCTGGCAGTGGCAAAAGAGATGCCAGCTCATTATACAGAGAGGTGAACTCTCCAGTTTCTACCAGGTGCTGTGCCAGCTTACCAGAGCTGCCCAGTGTGACAAAGCTGCTCAGGATTTCCTTTGCTTGCCCTTCACTTCTGCTGAGCACCCTGTGATGTGTTTTCCAGAAGCACAGCATCAGTGCTCAGTCCAGCTTTTTCAAAGGTTGATTGTGCAATGGCTTCAGAGGCATCCAAGTTAGGGGGAATTGAGAGGAGCCACAGCTGCTCAGACCGGCCACAAAACCTGTGGGGTTCTCTAACAAATGATCCGGTATTGCTTCAGAGATGGAAAAGATATGCAGAAAGAATAAAGTACAACAAACCTAGTGCCTCCTAGTTCAATAGGATCTGATATTTAGATACAGCTAATGTATGTAAGGACATGTTTCCAAAACATTGAGGAGAATAAATATGAGACCAAACAGTTTTCTCATCTGTACAAGGAAGGGATGATACATTATGCCTTGTGTGTAATTTTTAAAAGACAAAATGCCCTTAAATACCTGTTACTTACACTACTGAATGTATTTATTCTTAAAACTTGTTATTAACAGAAATAACACAGCAATTATTAGAAAATTTTATACAGAAAGAGAAGTTTCATACTTGGTTAAACACAAAGGTTTCCTAAATTTTATTTTCAGTTCATGAGCAAGGAAAGTGGACATGCAGATTTGAACTGAGGAGTCAAGCCTCTTAATATGCCTGAGAAATTATTTTGCATTTGGAGCTGTTATAGGAATATTATTTTAAGTAAATTGTTTCTTGATGTCAGTTAGATTCAGTGACATGGAAAATTAGTTCATTTATTTCAGTTTATTCATTTTGGTATTTTAATGTTTTCTTCTGACATTTCAAAGAAATTGAAATGTCCTGTGTAGAGGCTGATCAGAGTGTGAACTGATTGTTGGTTGATAGGGCAGCCCCACTGACCATTACACTCAGGTGATAATTGTTTTGTACTAATAAGGTTAACTGCTTAACAATGCTAAGGACCTTAAAAGGCAGGGCTGGGGGCACTAGGGTACCTCAGTGCCTGAGCACCAGAGGAGAGAGCAGGATGTACTCTGTGTAGTGGATGTTGAAGACTGTTAAGATCTACAATACCAGCCAGGACATCAAGTGCTGGAAGGGTGGCTGGCTCTGCGTGCTCCGGAGTGGCTTGGTGCTGGATTGGTGTTACATGGCCCAGCCTTGCCTGGATCCCCTACAGTCCTGCACATGGGTCAGGGCAATCCCAAGCACTGGCTGGATGGAGAATGGATTGAGAACAGCCCTGATAAGAAGGACCTGGGGGTGCTGGTTGATGAGAAGCTCAACATGAACCAGCAGTGTACACTTTCAGCCCAGAAAGCCAACGGTATCCTGGGCTGCATCAAAAGAAGTGTAACCAGCAGGTTGAGGGAGGTGATTCTCCCCCTCTACTTCACTCTCCTGAGAACCCCCTGCAGAGGAACATGGAAGAACATGGTGCTGTTGGAGCAAGTGCAGAGGAGAGCCACAAAGATGATAAAAAGGCTAGAGCAGCTCTCCTATGAAGACAGGCTGAGAGAGTTGGGGTTGTTCAGCCTGGAGAAGAGAAGGCTCTGTGGAAACCTCATAACAGCCTTCCAGTACCTCAAGTGGGCTACAGGAATGATGAAGAAGGACTTTTAACAAGGGTATGTAGTGACAGAAAAAGGGGGAATGGTTTCAAATTGAAAGAAGGTAGATTTAGACTGGGTATTAGAAGGAAATTCTTTCCTGTGTGGGTGGTGAGACACTGGCACAGCTTACCCAGAGAAGCTGTGTCTGAGCCCCCCCCAGAAGTGTTCAAGGCCAGATTGGATGGGGCTTTGAGTAACCTGGTCTAATGGGAGGTGTCCCTGTCCGTGGCAGGGGGGTTGGAACTAGATGATCATTAAGGTCCCTTCCAACTCAAACCATTCTATGAATGTAGTAAAGTTTACTCTCTTCTCACATGCTTCACATGTGACTGTTGACTTTTTTCTGTTGCACCACTGACATATGTCTCCATTATAGAATTCATATGATGTATATCATACTCAATTATAACTGTACATCAGTTAGGCATCCCAGGAATCCTATTCCATTTTTTTCCTGTAAAATATCACTGTGTGGGTGCAACTGTATAGCCACAACCATCAAAACAATGTCAGATTAAGTTAATCTTGATTCTAAGTAAGTCCTTCAATACTGTATTAGGATAATTGTCTCAAAAGATAGAGGTTTTGAAGAGCTGCTAATATAGTGAAAGAGCAGTTGCTGTTCTGAACCAGGACTACTGTTCTTTCATTTCCTAATAGGGATCAATAGCAATTCTTCTGATTAAATGGATCTTAATAATTAGAACTTTATTGACAGTAGATCAAATTGATTTACTAGGAGTGAAGGTCAACAAATGAAAATAGCTTCCAGAAAAAAACTGTATTAAACTGTTTTCCTAACTGCTGTAAACTCTAGGCTAATGTACCTTTAAATTAAAATATTATTTTCAAATAAACTAGTCACTTTCAAAACACTAAAAAAAGTGTTCTTCGTATGCTCAGATCATTTTTACTGTGTAAGGGGTTTATATAGAAGGATTTTGTTTAAGTTTAAAAATCTCTGGTAATGCTAATATTTAAGAGCTATACCTTGGGCTGTACTATGCTTACAGCCTCCTATGAGAAGCAGAGTAGAAGTAGACATCCTTGAGGAAGAACACTGGAGTGTCTCAAAGAGGTGTTATTTTTCATCCTACTCCTGTTTGTGCTTGAAGATAACAAAATCTCAGTGTCCCTTTGTAGCCTTTTGACTGGGCTACTAGCTGCATTATGGTGCAAAAGCTGCCATAACTCTTCAGTCTTTGTCATTCTCACACAATCTGGGCACACCAGCAACAGAAATAGGAGCAAGAGTAGATTAGAAATCATAATTCCTGATACATGGTCAATTTTGACACAGTTATGCTCCCCTGTAAATGCCACTTTTTCTGAGAATGCATTTATAGTTTATATAGTGTATAGCTAAATGAAAAATAAGTGTTTAGTCATTGCTTCTGCTATCATTGTTTCTTGCCCAGCAGCAAAGGAAACTAAACATTGCTACAACGGCTTTTTTGTATCCGTGAAAACACTAGCACGTTCATCTTCACATGGTTTAGGAAGATATGATAAGAGATTCATAAGAAAACATTGTTTTCTCTTTCTCTTGTCAATATGCTGCATGGGGGAGGAAGCAGGGAGGAAATTGAAGTTTTTCTCTGGAAGATCATAAATCTAGATCTGTTACTCATTAATGAACTCCATATATCTCTTAATTGACAGTAGATTTGCTGCATAGAAAAAGCATATGGTAGAAAGGCAGGAAGGCATGGAGGCAGCAGGAGAACACAAGTGTGCCCAGTGCACTCCCTTCCTTTATCTTGGGAATGTGCCTGATAGTCATACTGGAAAAGCAGGAAAAAACTTGATGGAACCCAGCCTATTTGGTCTGCATTCACCATCAAATTAGTAGCAAAACCAGAAGTATTTTCCACTTGGGACATTTCGGCAGAGAGAAAAAAAATCCCTGTGCCTGTTAGGATCAGTTTTGTGATGAAATTTGCCACCTCATTGATGCATCATCTTCTGCATTTGTGAGAGCTGGCACTTAGCCTGTGGTCCTCTTTGTGGAAGCTGCTGAAAGAAATAATCATAAAGACAAAGCAGTTTTGCACAGACTCGCACATCTAGACAAAAAGCAGAGGTTTGGGCCATAAGTAGCTATTTAAATAAGCTGTATAATAGCTACAATTGTAAAACCCCAGTGTGCCCTGTCACTGGGAATTACAGCCTTGGTGTCTTTGAGAAATCTATTTGAAATAGCTGAAATGTGATAGGATGATCTTACCTGGGATGTAGATGGAGAAACTGCATTTTTGCATTTTGTTAAGAGGTACTGAAACAACCTGGACAGAAACAAACAAACAGGAGTGGATGAACTACAGAATGACAGAAGGTAACATAGTTTTGTTGTTTAAGTCACCATTTGAATCTAACAGAGCTGTTATTGGCAAGACAATGGAAAAGCAGTTTTTTCCCAAATGTCTTATCTCATCCAACAGGTACAATTGGAACAACTAAAATTTCTACCCCAAAAAAACACAGCCTATTCCTGAAGGCAGCCCAGTTAATTAGTTTTCACATGAGTACTTCTCAACAGTGGCAGTGAGAACTCTGCTGTACCACACTTGGTTTTATGCCCTGCAGCAGGGGAGGCAGAGTTGTAGGAAAGCTCTGTGTCTCATATACTTGATGATACCCAGATTGCTGCTAGGCACTGGATGATGGGAACGTGTATGAAACAGCACTTTGCAGCATGTCTGCTCCCTGCCTCAGGTCAGTGGGTGCTGCCCAACCTCCAGTGTGCAGCAGCCAAGGGGTGAGTAGAAAGATGCAAGTAGAATTCACCTAGTGCCTCATCTGGAAAATAACAAACTCTGTGCTTTGTTTTAATCAGAGGCTTAATGATAACTCATACAATGGCTATTTAAGCTCTTGAAACATGCATTTTTTTATGAAGAGAGCCAGATAGAAAAGACAAAACAGTCAAATACTGTGAAGGATCTTGCAACCTGGACAGCTGGGAGCTCCCGGTTCTTTCCTGCTCTGCAGGGATGGGCTTAGTGGAAGAACCAAATGAGCAGGCTGCCTTGAAATATCAATGTTTTGTTATTTCCTTTTCGTTTGTCCATGCTCAAAACACATCATATTCACCCAACTGATAACTTAGGAAATTGGAGCTGTAACAACAATCGACATGGCCATCTCTTCAGGACAAAGAGCTGTGTCTGGTTTATCTGAATGAAATCAATTTAATTGCTTAGTAGCAGGACAGGACATACAGGTGTTACAAAGGAACTGGACATCTTGAATGTATGGTGTGCTTTTTTCCTACAGCATTGATGTAGTCTTTGATTTCTGCTTCTAGCTCAGCTGTGATCATGTAGGTTTCATCCTCTCATTCCCATTCACCATCCTGCTTTTCATTTGTTTGCACCATCAGTCTGTAGATGGAAAGCTGAGCTAAAGTATTGTTTTAGTGCTGATTTACAGTTTGTCTCGGCTTCTGCTTCTTCATTGTTCAACTTCCAGAACTTTATAATCTCTAATTTCTAATTAATCTTGATTTTTCTTTTTCTCAGTTGACCCTTATACGTCTTGACTTCTAAGTCCCAGCCATTTACCAGCAACCCTTTTTCTGCTCCTTAGGCTCTCTTGTTAGATCTCACATCTGTTTTAGGAGAGAAGAGAGTGAAAGGGACAGGAAAGTAGGCAGAGGAGAGGAAGATCTCAGGGTTTTAGTAAAAGGTTTTTTCCTTTTGCTTCACATACAGATTAATTCTGTACTGATCATTGTAGGTAGTTTATTAATATGGATTAAGCCAGAAAAACAAACACAAAAAACCCAAACCAACCAAGGGAAGCCAAAAATCTATGGGAATAGCAGAATATGTGATTGCTGGATTTCATTACAAGATATCAGTCACACTTTTTAGATTGTACATGTCTTACATTTAGTGACCTTAGACACATTCTTTATCAGAATTCTATCTTCAACATTTCCAATATATCTTTTCATTTGGGGGATTTTTAGTCTTTCCAGATCTGTCCTCATTTTAAAGAAAATTAAAAATGAAAGAAAATAAATCTGAACTTTCATCATTAGATAGTTTTATCTGGAAACAAACTTCCGTGCAAGGATTTTCTTCAGACAGTTAAATACTGCTGTCTGTTGGAATTGTCCATTAAATTTTAGTTGCTCCAACTGACCTTGTCAACAGGCTGTTTTATTTACATCTCAAAGATAGCTAGGGCTGTTATATTTAAATGACCTTATTGCAAAACAGAATGGTATAATTCATGATATGTGTAAAACAACCTTGCCACTTTTATTGAAATACTCAAGTGTCCAAAATACTAGCTGAATAAAATCAGAAACTTGTATTTTGTGTAGCCTCTGTACATTGATTAGTCTTTCATGCAAGCTGGTGTTCTGAATCCCAGTTGTCAAAGCAGCAGACTTATTTTTCCATAGATGGTGACTTCTCATGAAATTCATAATTATCTTGGAAGTATCTCATCCATGCTGAATAATCGAAAGCACAATATCTTAAGCAATACATGTGTGAGTAATGAACAATACTTACTGCTCAGCCCTGTTAGTGCCTCATAGATGCTAAGATCAAGTTTTCTTCGCTATGGTTGAGTTACACACATTTTCCAATACATTTAATTTTCTAGCACTCTGAGCCCCGCTTTCTCTTTTGTTTGTGTAGAATTCATTCTAGTAAATGAATCCTACCTTTTTTTCCTCAAGAGCTTGTACTGAGTCGTCTGGATATCATAAGATGAATAGTCATCTTTCACTTCAGCAGCTCAGAAAAAACCCTCTGACTCCACTCACTTTTAGGACATGAAAATCCCAAAGGGAACCTGGAAAAGGATCATTGTAGAAAGTGTGTAAGGTTTTCAGCTGGAGAAACTGTAACACAAAAAAGCTTAAGTGGCTGGATGTGGTAAGTATAGAACAAAGTGAAAATTCTACTATTGTTAATCTAAGTGTAATTTATTACAGATCCCACTTCTCTCTGTAGCTCCTTCTCTCTTAAAATTGACAAAATTGGGGTTAAAAAATAACTTTCCATTAAGAGAAATAAGAGAGGATCCTTTACCATCTCATACTTTTTTTGTTCTATTTGAGTATTTAGTGAAACAGCACAAGAAAATTAATTTTCCTCTGCTGAAAAATTATGTAGTACATAATACAGTTGACTACCAAGCAACATCACATCTAACTCAGAACATAAATGTTAAAAATATTGTTTACAGTTTCTTAACACTGTTTTTTAAGTCGCTGTTCTTCCTTAAGCTTTCTTAAACCATTTCATTCTCATCTCCTCCTCTTGTCAACACCACTGGTAAACTTGGAGATTTGGGTTTTTTTCAAATCTCTTTATTGAGCTGTGTGAAAGAATTGAAAAATTGGGAGAGAAATCTCAGCCATTTTAGCTTGTTGAGGACTAAGATTTATATTCAGATTGATTTTCAGTTATAATGCACCTACAGGTCAATAATGAGACTGATAAAGTATGGTTTCAAAACAGCAGGATATTAAGAAGTCTGTGTGAGACAAAGAACAATTTGGATCCAAGAATCAGACTGTTCTTATGAAAAGAGAAGAGAGATTCAATACAATCAAGTGAACCAAAGCTTTTACAATGGTTACTCTTTTAATTACCATAGAATGCATTAGCAATGACTAACTGGTTCAAATTCCTGTAAAATTAGACTCCAGTAAAATGCAACACATCACAAATGCCTGAGTGACATCTGATTAAATTATTAAATCAATATTGGATTCTGAACACACTTTTGGATGAGGCAGAAATGAGCATGGCGATTGCTTGCTGCACAGTTACACATTTCAGATCTATCCAGCAGAAGTGAAGGACTTGATGTCAGCCTCTTGTGAGCAGTGTCTCTCCCTATATACATGGCCTTTCTTTGACTTCAGCTACAGAACTAGGTTTTCTTACTTCTGAAGAAATGTAACCTTCTGTCTTTGTCAGTATGTAAACAGATACAACATTCATCAGCAAACCCTGCACTCTTCAGAATAAAACTCATAAACTTTGACTGCAATGACACAGTCTTCACTCATATATGAGGTAAAAAAACAATTGCACCTGTCTGGATAAGCCAGGCAAATTAAAACCTGAAAAGAGCATTGAAAAAAAGTCACTTTGAAGTGTTCCTGTTAATCATTCCTATTTATTTACCTGTTTGGGTTTTTTTCCTTCAGTAGCTTGATTTTCCTAGGCTGTTTCAGCAAGGGCTGATATAACTCCTCATTCTAGAGCTTTCTTTTAGAGTATTGTTTAACTCTGTGGTTACAAAAACCACCCAGGTATATATGCTTGCTTTAAGAATTGTCAAATAATATAAATTAATGATGTTGCTGAATCAAACTTCATATCTCGGGCTGTGACAACACATGATTTTTAAAACAAGATTTTTCATTCAGTCCTAGCATCTTATTTACAGGCATGTATACAGTACCTTTATTGCACTGATTGCAACCACTCACAGATACCAGAAAACACAAACTATTCATATTGTGATGAAGTTTAAGTTTAGAACAGCAAAAAGGTGATGTGATAGCTCTCTTTATTGTGTAATAACAGTGCAGACAGTTTTTCTATCTAGTGGTAACTTAATTTCATGGTCTACTGTGTAATTACATTATATGGACTACTAGAAAGCATGTGAAAGATTAAATTATTGATGTCAGCATGTTCCTCAAACAGATATTTACAGAGAAAGAATTACTTGAGAAAACAATTATTCCTTTCCAATACCATAAAGGCATAACTTTGGAAACACAATAATCCTGCAGTTACATCAGAACCACATACCCTAATTATTTTACTTGCTTGAAGCAAAGAATGGTTCTCATTTGCCTTAGTCAGGGACCCTGTGATCTACAAATGGGATCTTGGAATCACAGAAATACTGAGGGTGAAAAGGACCTCTGAAGGTCATCTGGTCCAACTCCCCTGCTCAAGCACAGCCACATAAAGCCAGTTCCCCAGGACCATGTTCAGATGACTTTTGAATGTCTCCAAGGATGGAGACTTCACAACTCTGGGTAACCTGTGCTAGCACTCAGTCATTCTCACATTAAAAAAAAAATGTGTTTCCTGATGTTCTGGCAAAACCTTCTGTGTTTCAGTTTATGTCCATTGCCTCTTGGCCTGTCAATGGTCACCACTGGGAAGAGCCCTGTTCCATCCTTTTTGCACCCTCCCACCAGGTATTTATATACATTGATCAGCTTCCTTCTGAGTCTTCTCTTCTTCAGGTTGAACAGTCCCAGCTCTCTCAGCTTTTCTTCAAAGGAGAGATGCTCCAGTCCCTTCAACAACTTGGTGGCCCTTCTTTGGGCTCTCTCCAGTATATCCACATCTTGCTTGCACTGGAAAGCCCACAGCACTCCATATTTGACCTCATCAGTGCTGAGCAGAGGGGAAGGATCACCTCCCTCAATCTGTTCACAACACTCCTCCTAATGCAGCCCAGGATACCATTAGTCTTTTTAGCTACCAGGGCACATTGTCAAAGCAAAGAAATTGTTCAATACTTCAGCCTTTTCTGTGTCCTGTGTAACCAGGTCCCCCATCTTGTTGAGCAATGGGCCAACATTTTCCCTGGTCTTCCTTATGTCACCTATGGACTTGTAGAAGCCCTCTGTGAGATGTGAACTAAAACACACTAGATTCTTCCTGCAGTATTCTGGGCTCTACTGAAAAATACTGGTTCCAAAAATGTTCCCAATGAAAAATCTATTTACCATATTTAAGAAAATAAAATAAATCTAAGCTCTACTGCATGCTGACAGCAGGGGATGTAATAAACCCCAGGGCAAAACTCATCCTCTTCTGTATCTCTTATTGTGTAAACATAGACACAGGGAAAACCTGCATCTCTACCTATATAAAAATGCCTTTAAATCTATTTTCATGGCTAATGCAGAGGTGCCCGGCTCAAAAAAACACTGAAAAAATGTATCTTTCTAGAAAACTTTAATTCCACTGAAAACTGGTGACTTTTAAATTTGGATCTTAGGGCTCTTTTTTCTTGCCAGGTCATGATCAAGTTAGCTAAGGAAGTCCTAACTGAACAGAGGTCAGCATGTTGTTGTTAGCTAGCACTTAACAGGATGGCTCCAGCTAACGTATGTCCTTGGCTTCCTCCTTCCAAATCCAGGAGAAGTTTCTGTTATCCATGTTGCAAGATTTTAGTAGTGTTTGGTACCTAGTAGAAGAGTGGGAAATCCTAGTTAACTAAGAAATTTATTTCAGTAATTGGAATAAATTATTGCTAAAAAAAAAAAAGAATAAATATTTATTTGCTGGCAGGTATTTTTTGTGTTTGTTAAGAAGGTAGGGAACTTTCTGTCTCATTAACTTTGTGCGTAAGAAGATCATGAATAAAATTACATTTGAGCTTTTGACTGAAATGTGAGCTCTCAGCGGTGTAGATCTCTATCTGAAGCATGAGTCAAAAGATAAACTTCACCTTTATCTACTAGAATTCCCCCACTTTTCTATCTTAGTGAGGAAGATGGGGGTTTGCTAGCCTGCTTATTTTTCACAGTAAGGTTTCTGAAATCTGGAGCGAATAGGTCTTTTTTCCTAGACAGGACTAATTTGCATCTGGAGTTGTATTTGGAATAAGAGCCTTGAATACGTAGCACCTCTAGAGATCCACCTCCCATGATCTTTGAACTGAAAAGTCAAAACTACATTATCTAGCAATGGAACATGACAGAAAATCTGGATCAATAGCAGATGAGCTGGATCCCACCCATTGCTTTTTCTCACTGTAATAACTGCCAGCATCAGAGGAACAAAAAGACCATTACAAAGAAAAGCTGTTGGGTGTAAAAGAGATTTTTTTTCTCATGTTCAACAAGAAACAAAGATGAATAAAATTACCTGTTTAGTCATATTCATAGAGAAGAATGTTGGACTTTAAGGTGGGAACAATCTTTCACTGTTTTATAATGTTTAACATCTGATGAACTGAGAGCCAAAACCAGCTGGATGGTTGTAGAGAGACTTTATAGACATTAACTCTCATAATGCCATATCATCAGTTGATGATACCAGTAGCAGTGAATTGTAAGATGAAAGTGCAGAAAAATGTAAAGGCAAATCCCATCCAGTCATTATGGAAATACTGTATGGCATATAAAATGATATTAACAAAATCACATCTGGATAATTAATTACACCACAACAACTTTAAACATGTAAGTGCTATATGATTACTTTTTCTTTTCTTTTATCTTTTTTTTCTTTTTTTCTTTAGTGCTTGTCAAACTCTGAATGAATGTTAAGGAAACTCCAGCACCTTTGTGCTACCTTTTGCATCTTGACCTTGTCATGGCTTTTGCAGAGCCTAAATTGGATGAGTCAAACCCAAGAGAAGATAGCTGTTACAGGTAAGACATTTTAACCTTTTCTCCATATCACAATTTCCTTTTAAATAATCCAAACTATTCTTTTTCCTTTTTCTGTTATTCTGAAGTAATGGTTCAAATCCAAACTAGAGGCATTGAGCTAACTTTAAATGTCAGGTTTGTTTTTTTTTCTTTTTAATTCCCTGAATGTACAGTGAGTTTATTCCTACCCCTTGGAATAACTGAGCACCATGTCGTCTGTTGTTTTGTTAATCTTTATACATCATCTTAAAAATTACATCCTCTGCGATTACTGTGTGGAAATATTATGGTATTTCCTGCAAATGGAGGATTTGTTCCAGTATCTTTGTGGAAAGTTTCGCTGTTCCTGCTAGGAGCTCTAAACTGGCTGGCTTTTCTAGTCTAGAATAGATTGTGTGATAAATGTTTGCCTACACCCAAGAAACTAGGCTACTGAACTGTCTAGATACCCAATGGTAATTTGTGCCATAGGAGCATGTTTTAATTATCAGAACATTTATCACATTTCTAATGACACTAATGATTTAAAATATGGATATGTTCTGAACATATCGTACGACATATTCCAAAACTACTAATTTGAAAACACAAAGAACAGGTTTATCATATGCTAAATCTAACATCATACAGTTGTCTAGCCAAATCTCACTTATCAAAAAAGCCGAAGTGAAAATTCATGCCAAATATTATTAAATGTGAGCTCTGGCAAAGCGCAGGCGGCAGAATCTGTCAACTACGCTTCTCTTGCTATTTCAGATGGTCAGAAATGTCCTGACAAAAAGCTTTTAATGTAAAAATACAGAGTCAGCAAACCTAAAACTTTCTGCAAGCATGCGCTCCTTTTATATATGTATATGTCTACACATGTGCCTACCAGCTTCAATATAATCAGTTTTTAGTAAGGAGGATTTCTTTCCACCAGAATGCACTCTCTGGGGATAATATCCCTTAATTCACAGCAGACAGCCACTCTGGCAGTCAGAGCACTCACCCAGGACATAAGAGAGCTAGGTTTCTTCTCAAACACAGACTAGACACCTTAGCTCATCAATAATGGAGTTAATCATTCCATTAATTATTCATCTTCAGGGTTATTTTGGAGGAAGTTTTAGGTCTTAGTTTTATTTTTACTGAAGCTGATTTACTTTGTATCAATCAACTAAATATATTTTGGTCTAAATAGAGAAATTGCTATTTATTCTGTTATCCAGCAGTTAGATCATTTACCAGCAATACAAGAAACCAAAGTTCAGGTCCTTGATTTGGTTAATGAACATGTGTCAAACTGGTATGGACAAAAAGTGGGACCTGTAATCCTTAAAAGACATAATAGATCTTAATGTCAACACTGTCAAGTACGTTATTGGCTTGACATCATTTTACTTTCTACATCCTCAGAGCAAGCCCCGCAGCAAAGGGCAAAGGACAAATGATGTGCTATAAACTTCATCTCTCTGAGTCTGCTGTGAGCTGCCATAGTCCACTCTACACTTTCTGACTGTTGCCTTTCTCTCTGAAAGCTAAACTGTTAAATTATCACTTACTTCCAGCATTTACTGCAGCGAAACATGGGGTCTTTTTCTAGTGTGAAATAGGAATTAGACCAATGTAGTGCTTGTATTAATGCATTAAAAAAAAGTTCTGTTGAATTTAATAAGACTTCCAAACAGAATTTTCACCTTTCCTTGAACATGAACAAACAAGTAAAAAAAAAAATAGAGACATTTTTAAATGTTCAGTTTTCACATTTTCAGATATTCAAATTCACATTCAAATTGTGACATTGCTTTACAACCACGTACTTAGTATTTTGTTTTCATGTTGATTCTCTAGAGTTCAGAATGCAAGTCTGCACAGTACTGCAGGGAGGGGGTCTCATGGGAGTGGAATAGAGGGGAAGAATCCCCTCCCTCAACCTACTGGCAACGCTCCATTTGATGCAGCCCAGGATACCATTGGCTTTCTGGGCTGTAAGGTCACACTGCCAGCTCATGTTGAGCTTCTCATCAACCAACACCTCCAAGTCCTCTCCTTGGGGCTGTTCTCAATCTATTCTCCACCCAGCCTGTATTTGTGCTTGGGATAGCCCTGACTCATGTACAGGACCTTGCACTTGACTTTGTTGAACTTCATGTGGTTTGCCCACCTCTCAGTCCTGTCAAGGTCCTTCTGAATGGCGTCTCTTCTCTCCAGTGTGTCAACTGCACCACAAAGCTAGGTGTTGCCAGCAAGCCTGTTGAGGGTCCACCCAATCCTACATTCCATGTCACTGACAAAGATGTTAAACAGAACAGATCCCAATACTGACCCCCGAGGAACACCACTCATCATTGTTGAATATACCAAGTACTACCAGAGGATATCTGAATATGCTCACTGAACCAAGAGCCTCCTCTTACATCCCAATTGGGTGACAAAATCCAGCAAAGTAATCTTACTGATAATAATTTTCATTTATTACCGTTCCCATTCACCAAAAACAATTCAGCTAGGAAAAAAAAAACACACAAAAAACAAACTTTGTAAAAAGTTCCTCTCCAACTTTCCTGTGGAGTAGTGGGGGAGAATCACCTCCCTTACCCTGCTGGTCATGCTTCTTTTGATGGAGCTCAGGATACTGTTGGCTTCCTGGGCTACAAGCACACACTGCCAGCTCATGTTGAGCTTCTCATCAACCAACACTCCCAAGTCCCTCTCCTTGGGGATGTTCTCAATCTGTTCTCCACCCAGCCTGTATTTGTGCTTGGGATTGCCCTGACCCATGTGCAGGACCTTGCACCTGACTTTGTTGAACTTCATGTGGTTTTCACAGGCCCACCTCTCAAGCCCATATGCAGGTTCTCAGTGTATTTATTTGGTGCATTTTGTATTTCGGAATCGAAGCCTAAATTAAGTCTCAAGATGTGAAAGACTCATACCTGTAATTTACTACGTAATTTGGCGCTGGGTTTATGTTTTCAGTCCCACATGTCTTCCCAGAAGACATAGTTTAGTTAAAAACAATTACCAAGCTCAAGCCAGAGCCAGCATGGGGAGATTCTGTGGTCTGTGGCAGGCAATGAGGAGAGACGAGCTAATGACATCTGCCATTAGTGAATCTGTATTTCTGAAAAAATGTATTATGTTTTGACTACCTCTGTTGATATGAGGGAGAAAAACAAAACAAAGCAAAATAAATCACCTTTAGTGAGCTAATTAAAACAGCTTTAGCTCATCCACCAATGCATTCTTGACTCATAAATAAAAGTCTTAAATTGATCTGGGGCAAATAATCCAGTTTGTAAGGAATTGATTGATACAGTTGTGGAAATTAAATGTGCAAAGTAACACATAGTGGAGCATGTCATGACTTGGAGCAAAAGGTAAACACAGTAATGTTTACATGGTCAGAACACCAATTTGTGCCTAAACTGAGAAGAATATTCCATGCAGAACTAAAAATTTGGATGTTGCTAAACATATAAGTAATAGAAAATAGTCATTTTTTTCCCCCCTCTGCTTTTCAGAGAGTAGTTTGCTTCAACACATTTGCATTTTGCTTGGATCTCCTAAGTCAGCCCCAGGGTAGCCTGAAGGATCATGCCTTCAGGGATTCAGGGCCAGGGGAGGAGCGGGCTCCTCTTCTACTTTGTTGCCATGGCACCTGGAAAATAATTGGCACGCTATCACAAGTGGTGGTTTTCAGCATCTGTGGCATGAGAGGATTATAGCCTTGGCAGAAATATCTGTTTCCCCAACTGAAATTTTCCAGAGGGCTTCACAGTGCATGAGCAATATTGAAATGTGGACTCAGGGATCAGAGAGAAGCCTTGTGTTTTCCTCTGAAGGACTAAACTACTTCTGAGATGTAAGAGAGCAGGGAGTGGACTCTCAGGTCACTTCTTTTTTCTGAACTAAGATACCCAGTGGTCATCACTTACACCTCCCACGAGTTCAGTTGTTCAAGTGTACAAAAAAATCTATTAGTGGACTTGCCTTGTAAAGTAATATTTTGCTGCTTGTTCCACAATTGTTCTCCAGAAACTGTTTTGTGTGAACTTAGACTGCTTCAGCTTAACCATCTGTGTAGCAACTGTGTCAAAGACTTCTCCACCAGAGGGGCAGAATCCTGAAACAGTTACCACTTTGATCCGGTTTGAGTTATTATCCAAATCTCAGTTATCTATGTAAAATTAACATGGGCTTCTTATAAATAATAATTTCATTTGAACTGTTTTCACTGCACAAAATCATGAACGAATAAGCTATAGCCTGAATAAGAACATAATGCAAATACTCATTCAACTCATATAGCCAATTTGTTCCCCAGTCCTTTAGCTTAGGCTTTGGGGCACTTTTTTTCATTGTAAATTCTTTGTAACTAGGGTCATGTTATGTATGCATACCCTTTTTTTATATATATACAGTATTTGTATAGTAACTAAACCTGAATTTTATCTCAGCTAGTTTTTCAGGAAAACCTATCAGCCCCAATCTCTCTGTTAGAGTTCTGCTTCCCCATTAGAAGAACAATCAAGACTGTAATAACTATGTAGTCTGAAGCACACTAGTGTTCACACTTCAAAACATAATTTCATATCTCCCTGCCTTTTTGTCCCACTTCTCAAGAGTGACTGCAGAAGAATGGAAGGGAGGTGGGAGGGAATTAATCAACTCATCTGCCTCTATTGTGTTGTTTTAATGACAGGTTCACCTTCCATATTCCTCTGGGAAACAGAGAAAGATGGCAGAGGATCAAGTGAAATAAAGTGGTAGTGGAAGTGCAAAATAAATTAGAATAATGTAGGCCACAGACAACAGCTAGAATAGACTAAATGAAGAGGAAGTAGAAAGGTACAATTGGAAGAAAAATAGAAAAGTGGACCAGATAAAACTTACTGCAACCTGAGAAACTGAACAGCAAATTTAAAGGTACAGCAATCGTAATAGAAAAGCAATCATAAAAAAAAAAAAAAAAGACTGTGTTCTCAGAGAACAGAAGCAGAACATGAAAAGAAACCTGCATCTAAGAACTGGAGAAAGATTCAATAAAAAAGGGCAGGGGGGTGATAATAAATAAATATAAATAAATAACAAAAAGAGTGGAAATTAAGAACATCACTGAAGAAATGGAAAGTGAAACAAAAGATGTAGAACTGTAGATAGAAAACAAGGCAGTGTCAAGAAGTGAATGACAGTACAGGCAATGAAGAAGTTTCGTAGATAGGAAAAAAATATAGAATCAATAAAAGATATAATCATACATGTCCACAAAAGATTATGACCTCATGCCATGTGACTATTGCTTGTTTGCCATAAGAACAGGTAGCAGTTTTCTCACTGCTAGTCTTGCATTTGTTGAATAAAAATATTAATATAGCATACTAGAGCAAACATATTTCACAGTGAAAAAGCTGCGTATCCATAATAGAAATGGATTTGGTGTCAAGATAATCTGAGGACAGAGGTTCAGACAGTTTTTCTTCTCTATTTCATTGTACTCCTTTATGTAAAAAGGGGACCAATACCTTTATTTTTATCATTCTGATTCATGCTGAAAGCTATTGTGATTTGAATGAAATCAGTAGGACTGCTTGCTGAGCAAGGACTTGATTGCTGCTTTGCCTAAGGTCAACAGCAGAATGCCTATTGTTTGCAGTGAAAAAAGATGAGGTGGTAAAATAATAGTTGTGAGAAAGAATGACAGAATCACATACTATACATAGTAAGTACCTGCCATGAGATGTGTGCACAGCAACATACTGTGTTATATATTAATATAACATATGAAGAGCTCTCAGGAATGTTTCACATTTCCACCACCAAATGCAGATGAAAACCACCACAAAACAAAGGGACCAGCTAGACACTGTGTCAAGAAGGTATAATGAGGTCTTTTGCACACCCTATTTATAACTCACTGTTAGACAAATTAAATTCACTTTGAAAATTGTCATGACTTTTTTATGAAAAACATATATTACATAAGTAGACTGTGGATGGATAGCAAACACATGCTTCATTTATTTTAATGCAGCATAAACAGACAAAATGTATGGTGAGGATCAGCAGCTGTAATGCACTTAATTACATTCTCTTCCATATCTAGCTAATAGGCTTCCACCACCTTGAAAGTCTTAGATGACTAAATGTCCATATAATAATGTATAGAATCATAGAATCATAGAATCATTATGGTTGGAAGGGACCTCCAGGGTCATCAAGTCCAACCTTTATCCCATCATATTCCTAACCATTAGACCATGGCCTCAAGTGCCTCATCAACCCGTGTTTTGAACACCCCCAGGGACGGTGAACTTTTTTTCAAGGACCTTTTTTTTGGACCTTTTTTCAAATGAGCAAAACATTTAAAGATGTTTGTAATGTAAGCAATAGTCCATTGACAAACTTTTTTACATTTTTGACCCTTCTGGAATTTGGGTATCTTCTGTTTTATGTAGATAAAAAGGAAACAGACTCTGGGTTAATGCTTTCTAAAAAAAAAAATCTGGAAGTTTTCTCAGAACTGTTTTCACCACCCTGGACTGAGTGAGAATAATAATTTGATTCACCTGCAGCTTTGTCTCCACTTGATTTAATAATTTGAATATCAAGAGAAGAGAGGGTTTGTTTCTTTTTAAACTGAAGTTCTCTGTTTATTATACTTAGGCATCAGTCTCATAATATTTCAGAGGCTCGTTTCTGAGCACAAAAAGTCACTAAGGGCTTGAAGTTTGATAGCAAATTATCAAATTGCATTTGTACCCAAAAGATATGTTTGTTAAACCTAACTTTCAGACTATACCTCTAGGTGGAAAAAAAACCACCTGTAGGTCCCTTAAGAAACAGAGCAAATAGATACATAATGATGAAACCAGATCAAATTGCACAATTAAACAGTCAAAGGGGTCTGCAAAGAGTAGATATAGATGTGTGTAGGCCTATGACAGCTGGTAGTTTTCTGACTGTTTAAGTTAATTGTCTTTCAGTATCCACAGTATTAAATACTGAAACTTCTGGTTTTAGTTAGCGTGAGTAGAAAACAGCACCAAAGGGAACAAACAAGAGGAGGAAAATGAGAACCAGTAAGAAGAAGATAAATTTTATTATCATATTACCCATTCCTTTCATCAAATGCCTCCTACTGAACTCCGTGCTATTGGGAATCCCTCCAAGCCCATGTATGCTAAATGACAAAAAATATCACACAAAGATCCTCTTACCAGACAGATCTTTCCTAAATGGGTCTTCTGTATCTATGAATAATTTTATTTTACAGTTGTTTTGCTTGCAATGAGCCTACACACTATAGAGACATGTCCATGAGTGAAAAAATAACTTCATATATCTTCATATATGACTACAGTCACACAGAAAATAGCAGTCCAAATAAATCTAATATAAGAAATAATGCCAGAAGTGAATGTATTGCTATGAATTTTGTCACACTGTCTGGGTTTCTGATTTAGTAGGATTTCACTAATTAAATAAGATGGGGCCTTGTATAATAAAGTTACATGCTTACAGACAGATTCATTTACCAGATCCATCATCCAGGTGTCTCATGAGCCAGGTCTGGACTCCAACCCTATCATCCCAAAGGCACCAACCTCTTGGGCATACAGGGAGTTAGTTAGCTGCCTACAGCTGGCAATACAGTCTTGGCTTCTCTGTAACCCAGCTACTGTCAGAAAAGTTGGAACAAAAGCTTCAACCAAGTCTCCACTCAATTACGAGTAAACACAATCATTGTTTTTTAAGAAGAACTGGTTTAAATAACATTTTTTTCCTGTTTTTTATCAGAAAACTGTTACTGTTGCACTGTCTGCAGGAGATGGCACTTGTCGTGGTGACATCCTGCCTAATCAGGGCACCAGATCCCCAGAGCACTCCTACCGCAGTCACTGGGGCTTAACCCAAACCTTCTCTCCAGTATCCACCTGGGAAACAACGTTGGATCTACCTAAATTTTGCAGCAGCAATTAGTTAATTTGTTCTTGAGAACAAGCTTGCTTTGGGCAGAGTACTAGATGCAGAGTCCCAATGCTGAATAGATGCATTGATTCCCACAAATGCATACTGCATGGAATCAAAACAGATAGCCTTTCATTTGTTCAGAAAACTGTCCTTCCATTTATCCACTGCTGGTTTTCATCTGTGTCTCAAAATTCTTCCAGCATCATTGCCGGAGAAATCAAATAGCTCTCATCTTCTGCCTTTTTCCAACAGCAGAGGCCATGCTTAATTCAATTTAATTCTCTGTAAGAGAAACATTTTGAGTACTGTTAATCACTGTCTTTTCAAGTCTGGGATCTCTAATGATATATTTTCTACAATACTTTCTCATTTTTTGTAGCTCTGTAGTATTTCACACAGGTCCTGAAGCTGTAGAAGATCTGTGGACTTTTTCCATGTTATAAATAAAATATCTGTGTTGGGATTACAGAAGAAAAGAAATCCCAGTATTTATCAACATCTCTTCCACAAGGTCCTTGAAGATACTTAAGTACCTAAGTCTTGTTATAAACACACTTAATCTAATCAAAGACTAGAAAAGCTACAAGACAAATATGAAGGTCAAAAAATAAAAGTATATTTAAGACAAATGGTCATTTAGGTTGATGCATTTGCACTGTGTTGGCTTAGTACCTACAGTGGGATGCCACAAAGGACAGAGTACACTGAGGAGGATTTTTAATAAGCTGACTTTCCAAATGCATCTCCAGCTCTTCCCAGCTCGTTCCAAAACTCAGATATAAAAGGCTGTTTACTATCAAATCTGACGTCCTTTGCAACCAGGGCCATTCCTACTACTAACAAAATATTTTCTATTAGACATCCTTTACCTAAAGAGTAATTTTGGAGAAGAATAAAATTTTAGGAATCAACTTTATAAATCAAACCCGACACCAAATATTCATAATGTATTTTATAAATCACACCAAAATGTAGAAATCACACGTCTTTGATGCCTTTGGGTCACAAGGCAGAGTCTAACTGCTGTTTTCACAGGAAAAAGATTAGGCCTACGCTTTGTTTAGATATTTTTTATCTGATCATACACCAATATTATCTTGCTTTTTGTATTCTGTAAAGTTACTCCTGAACAAGACTTTGTCATCAATTTGTTGGTGGTCAGCAATTGGGATTTTTTTGCATCATTTATTTTTCTTGGTTTTGTTTCTTTTTCTCTTTATTGTTTTTGTTTGTTTGCTTATTCTTTTTTACTTTTTATTAAACTCTCTTTATCTCAACCCACGAGTTTTCTCACTTATATCCTTCTGATTCTCTTCCCCATCCCACTGAATTAGGGGAGTGAGTGAGCAGCTGTGTGGTGCTGAGCTGCCTATCACAGTTAACCCACAACACCATGTATATGGAATCAGGTCTTTTTCCAAGTATTTTTAGGATGGGGGTTGAAAATAGGAATCAAAATGATGGAAAATTGAGTTTTCATATACTTCTGTATCTAAAAGTGTCAGAACTGTGCTAATTACTGTAAAGAATTGTCTTACAGTCATTTTTACACTAATAATAGCTATTTATCACTGTTGAAAAATTTTGTTACGTGACTTATCACATCAAAATAACAACATAACTGATCAGGCTGAACTTTTCACTGTACTTTTTTTCCTTCTTATATGCACCTAAATTGCTGTGTCTTAGATTAATGAAGGTATTTTTTTTCCTGATATATTATTGATGAGAAATTCAGCAGTTGTGTCTCATAAAGGTCATGGTAACAGTGCGGGTTTTTTTTCATTCTTGATCCAATCTTTAAGCCAACAGGGACACCAACAAGTTTTGTAAGACTAACTAAGCAAGTTGAGAAACTAAGCAATGTTTCCTGTCAAAATTTTGCTGCACTTCCCTTTCGTTGGCATTTGGTTCTCTCTCAATCAAGAATGTGATTGGAGCCCGAATACTTACACATATTTAATGATTATTATATTGCTGATTCTAAGAACAAAATAGTGATTGCTGTCACCTCCCACAGCGTGTGTTCACGCACTCTGCATCACACATGTTTCCCAGGTGGAAGACAGAATAGTAAGCAAAATAAATTTGTTTAAAAACAAAGTTTGTCTCTTCTTGAAGCCTAGTGCAAGGTTGTAGATACTAGTGCCTGACAAAGACCTCTCCTTTGTGATCCATTTGAAACCATACGTATTTTTGCTTTTCTTAAGTTGCAGTTACAAATTTTCAAAATCAAGTATCATTTGAAGCAGTGGCTCTGCATTTTTAACTGAAAATCAAAGATACTGATGGAGAAGGGCGGAAGGAAAGGATGCAGAGTGGGAAGAAAGGAGTGAGTTTTTCAATAAAACAGTGTTCTTGCCTGAGATTTTTCTGTGACTCATTGGTGTGGAGACACAACAATGAAGGAGGACAGTGGGATGCTGACATGCTAGTCAGGAATAGAGACTGTTCTTCCCCACATGCTGCAGTGTCACTGCAGTTCTCCTCTCAACTCTAAAATTCAGTCCTCAAAACATGCATTCATTTGGATGACAAAAATGTCTTAAATTACAGCCTTTACCCTGGTAATTGTCTATTTTTTTTCTTTTACACCTTGATACTTTTCTTCTTTCTGTGTATCTGTCTCTGTCTTTGTTCTTGCTGCGACATGGGGGTCAGCATTGTCCCCAGATATGGCAGCAGTCAAACGGTCCCAGTTGCCTTAGTCTGGTTTCTTTACAAGTCTCTTATTCTCAGGCCTAATATTATCTCTTCAATCACTGCTATGCCGTGATGGGATGTGACCCAGGATCAATCTTTATCTGTTATCTTGGAACTGAATAAGTATTATAGATGTATCCAGTATCACACAGACTTTACAATGCCCAAATCTGTCCAGCTTTACCTATCCTATTTGTAGTGATTTTGGTACCAGTATCTCTTCTAGTATGTATTCATTACTTTTTAATTTAGTGTTAAATATTTTGCTCCAAAAGTGCTGCTCATTTTTCCTTCCATCTTATTATTTTATGTCATAGCTTATTTTTTCATTATGTGACACAGACTGTGGGAACTTAAATAATAAACACAATTGTGTACTCCTTCAGTGACTGTAACCAAAATGGCTTGAGTGGTGACCGATGTAAAATAATATACAGTAAAGGATGAAAGGAAAATAAGCACACAGAACAAATGGAGCAGAATTTGTTTGTATTTCCACACAAATAACTCCTTATACCAGCTGCATGTCTGGTAAACTTATGTGCTTATATAAGGGAAAATCATACTGAGTAGGTGTCAGAAATCACACAATAGAAATAGCTGTTCTGATTTAAACTGTTCTGATCTCCTAATGATCTTTCGCTCTCACAGTTCAGCTGCAGTACTTTCTTTCTCCTATTCTGTTGGCAACCGTGTAGATCTGCTTTTTGTTCACCTGTAAAAAATACAGTTGTAGCAACTAGTGAAGGTCAGGTGAGAAGATTTCCACAAAACTCAGCATGTGCACGCTTAACTAGAAAACAAATATTTGTCAGATACAGCAAGGAATAAGTTGAAGTATAAATGAAAGGTCCAAATCTTCCTGGATGTGGAAGCTCACATTTATCATTCACTGATCTTCCATTCTGGCTGTTTCCTTGAATAACAGACTGCATTTCCTTTTGGCATAGAAACCAAAGTCTGGCAGAGGTGGGCTGAGAAAGGCAATAACTTCAGGTGAATGTTGTGCTGGTCACTGCCTCCTGGGCATGAGTAACCGACTGGGCATTTGCTATGTAAAGGGTCTGAAAGAAAACTGGGAAGCTGCTGTGCTCTGAGCTCCCAGATATTTTGCTAAATATTAAATCTTTGTTCTAGGAAAGAGAACTATGAATTTGAGAGGAAACAGGAAACTAGCTGTGGTTCCCTGTTAAATGCTGTCCTGTTAAATTTTACCAGGTCAGGTTTATTGTTTGAGACTACAGTCTAAGAGTTTATCTGGACATTCCCAGTGTCTCAGACATCAGGTTCCTCCCTGAGATCCATATTTCTGACTGTTTCCCACACTCTGGGGTAGCAGCTACACCATGCTGCCAAGTCTCATCCCAAGGTCTGAAGTCATGAAAAGAAAAAGTGGGTGCCATGAGGTGTTTCTCACTGAATAGATCTCAGTTAAAATTATTTCAATAGTCTTGTTCTGCCCTTAATTAAAATTGCATGGGCCATGAGGAGTAGCAGATGATGTGAGACTCTCATTATGTATCAGGAGACCCTGAGTATTTGATGCTTCCTGACTTGAACAAGGGACCACAGGACCAGGAAACTTGGCCATCACTAAGAATGACATCTCTCAGACGAAGTCAACAATGAAATTAGGAAGCAGGACAAATCATTATTCTACTGAAACCCGTATGATTTTTGCAGTTTGACTTTAACAGCCAATAGTTGCCATTTGAAGGAGTGCATAAGCAGTGGAGCAGGAGGGATGTTGCTTCAAAGGACACCACAGTGGTTCTGTACTCAAACACTGTCACTGTTGTATCCTTGTTATTGATTTAAGTAAGGTCAATAAGCCAGTTGGTGTTCTCCTACAAGCTTACTTCATCACTGCATCTGTAGTTTCTAGCATGACCAAATGTCTGCTATAAATTTCTGCAGCTGAGACTTGTTCCACAGTCACATGGGGCACCACATAGGCAGCCGCGGGAGCATATCCTCATGTTGGTGGTGGAGGTAATGTCTCTCATTCATAATGTGACATTTTTGACAGACCAGACAGAGCCAGTTATGGGGATCTCTCAGACCAAGAACCACAATTAAAAATCGTGGATGCAATAATACTAACGTGCCTAGGATATTTTTTCAGAGTTTATTTTCAGAAATGTGTTTAACATGCACTAGGAAATAAGTCAGTGGGAAAAGGTGCTTCCTGAAGGTGCAGAAAGAGATTGAACAGCATTGATTTTCCCACTGCTATTGCAAAGCTGCTTCATTGCTCACATTACAATCTAGCAGTTAACCTAGCAACTATATAACAGGAAGCAGGCTAGAGACAATCAATTAACATTGATTCTTTTGAACATTAGCCTTGCAAATAGTACATATTGTATTTGCTGATGTACTTGTGAGTATTTGTCTGTTGCAGAGGAAACACTTAATCAAGGCTATAAATAATAATATTTTTCAATTATTTCTTTTATCTAGGAAAAACATCTCATTGAAAAAACACTAACAAATTCTCCAAGTGTTCTAGATATGACATTTCACATATTAGTCAGTTGAGAGGAAGTGCTTATGTGATATTAAATTAAAACAGCTACAAGTCTAGACATTGTTATTATAAATTATGCAATAATGTTACTACATTGTCATGTTTCCTGTCAAAATTTTTCTATCAACTCTTTTCTTTTTAACAGAAATTTTTGTGAAACATTTTGTAGAATACTGCATAGAAAACTACGCATGTGTCACTAAGAAAGCAAACCACTCCAAATGGAAAACTTCCTGGAACAAACAAAGAAATTATGCCAGCTTTCATTTTGTTACAAATAAACTGCAGGGAGAAGAATAAGTATTATTTTCTGGGATAGCCAATTTAGACTTTCATTACCCCTCTTTCACTTGGGAGACCAATCTTTTGAAATGTGGTCTGGAAATCCTATTTGTAAATGTGTCATTGAAATATATTTGATTTCCAAAGCTGCATATGTCTACTATTAAAAAATTTTACATTTGTAATCAGTAGATCCCACTCAATTTTTTTTCCCCATTTCTTCCAACAGAATAGTATGACTATCTAGAAAACCCACCTCCTTTTCAGGAAAAGTCAAAATATTTTCTGTTTTAGAATACTCATATTTCTAACAAGGAAAGTTTTCCTTTCATTTTACTGTCTTCAATAGGAAGGTAGTCATTTTAAGTCTGAAGCACATCTAGTGTTGAAAAGACTATCTTAGTATAGCTGAAATATAAAGAACAAGAGCTTTGGTGCTTCTAATAAAAACATTTTCTAACTAATAAATACGTGTGCTCCCTGTAACAACACTAATTCTGCTTTCAGCAGTAACATTAAAATGCATCTATGCAATAAATGACTGTGCAGATGCACCATCAAGTGTGCAATTTTAAAATCTGCTTACTTCACTGAATCACAGAATGTTAGGGGTTGGAAGGGACCTCGAAAGATCATCTAGTCGAACCCCCATGCCAGAGCAGGACAATCTAGAGCAGGTCACACAGGAATGCATCCAGTTGGGTTTTGAATGTCTCCAGAGAAGGGGACTCCACAACCTTTCTGGGCAGCCTGTACTTTATATAAGTCATGATTTTTTAATTTTATTTTTTAAATTTCTGTACATTTATGTGTAGTTTGGTTTATAAGTACAGGCATAATGATGATGAGATGCTTCAAGTTATCTTGAAAAGAATAATCATAAATAATAAATAATCATAAATAATCATGGTATTTTATTTTTCAGAAGTTGCTAAGCTTCCCAAGTAAGATCTAGGATAAATTACATTTATCTCTTCAACAAGAACAGCACTGCAGTAGCATTGCACTAGCATTGCTGGGATGCTACTATATCTGAAAGAGTCATTTATCTTTCCCTGCCATAATTTGCAGGTTTGATGTTTCTTTTGTTCAACGACAACTGAGATTTCCCATCTGTTCTGCAAAGCAAAATCTTACAGCAAATTTAACCCATGGCACTGAGTTACAGTTCTACTGAACTCCCTATTTTACCCACAACCTATCTGGAATGGAAACTTTGCTTCACTTTTGTTTTGGTTTTCTGTCTTCTCTCCTATGTGGCTCAGAGTTTTGCCCAGGCACTGAGTCAGGGCTACCCGCCAGGTCTGTCTCTGCCGGGACAGCCCCACAGAGCTGGGTCTTGCTCCACCTCCTCCTCCATGCATGGGACACAGCAGATCTGTCAGTCTTGTTTTCCCACTGTGCCTGTGCAGCTGCATCCAGCTTCTTTACTTTTATTTTGTTTTCAACACCATTTCTAACATTAACAAATACAGTACAGTGCATCAGGCTTTTACAGGTTGATAGCTGTTTAAGTCTAAACACAAAATTTTGACCTGATTGTACAGTGGATTGAATATTAACACAAACCCCTGTGGAGTCAGTGGAATTTCAGCAGTGGAAAGGACCCAAACTTGATGCAGTGTTCTGATCAAGACAATACTTGACCATCAAAATTCCTAAAATTAAATGTTTTCATGACAAAAAGACAACGAAATCACTGTTCTGGTCAGACTAATTATGTTAAAGCTGTGAGCACAGCCAACATACTCCTATGTATTTTTCCCACATATGATATTTACTATTAATTTCTAATTAAAGTGAAATTAATTTAAAACATGACTCAGAGCACTCGGTGAAGGCTTTTAATAGTAATGCCTAATAGTAGGCTTTCCTTGGTTTTCTGGCTTTGAAAGTCGGTTTTCAGTTGCTTTAAAGTTTTCCCAAAGCACAATTTATTGAACAGACAGGTAAAAACACCAAATAGGCATTTTTTGCAATTTAAGTGCTCAGAAAAATGTGGTCTTTGGTTAAAAAAGAACAAAGCTATTCTGGAAAATGGCTTTTAGCTGTCTGTCCTGAGTACTTCAAAATGGGTCATGAATTCTTCTAAAAAATATTAGGTTCTGTTCTCCGGAAACCCAGGAGCCCTTCCTTGGTGTGTGATCTGGGCTATGTCTTGATTGCTAATGCCTGGGTTTTACTTTCTCTTTTTTTAATAATTTTTTTTTAAGATCTGCCTGACAAACATAAGACTAGTATGTTATGAGAAAGAAAAACCAGATGTCAAAGATTAATCCACGGATTGAAGAGTTCTTGGAAATGTGTGCAACAATGACTAGCTTCATAATATCATAGTGATATATTTGTTAAAAGACTTTTCTGTTTTGTTTTTTTTTTAACTGGGAGTATATTGGTCAAAGGTTTGAGGGAATTTTTTAAATGTTCAGACGTGACTTAACTCCAGCCAGCAGGAACTGGATCCATAACCCTGCTGTGCAGTTTTACCCTGCCTAAAATAACAGAAGACCTGAATCATAACATCATACATTGAGACACATCAAAGTAAGGATATCTGTTCAGAAAACTCAAAATATTGTAAGGCAAGAAAGTTAAGACACACTAGTGATTTGTAAAGGGCAGCCCACCAAGGGAGGACCTGAAATATTGCTGAGCCCAGCTGAGCTGTGGAGATGTTGGAAAAGGACTGAATTTTAGATGTTACGTAGAAGACAAGTCTCAGGGTACTAGTAGTTGAATATCAATGGACCCTTAGGGGTGATGGGATGGATTCATTTTGTTTTATGATGTTTTGAAGACAAAATACTGATGAAAAATTATTCATATTTTAAATAGGCTACATGTAGGCAAATTGGAAGGTTAAATACTAAGGGGTTTTTTAAGCAAAACATGATTCTGGTTGTATGTATGAGTGCTAGAACAGCTATGCAAAGAATTATTCTGATGGGGATATATGGTCTCTTGACTACTGTTTTCTGTGTGGTTAAAAGCTATTTTTTGAATTTTCAAGTATCTACCACTGGTCTGTTTTGGACCTTGACCTTTAAAGGTTTATGAATCATGCATTTAAAATTACTGTGCAAATGGATTTTGTGCTGAAAAGTCTTTTCATTGGTGACAGATTACCAATGGAAATTTTGTACTTTCAATTGATTATCTGTTTCTTTGTTGAATAAGTGGCTGTAGTTCATAGCTTGCATTTACTGTTTCCTACATCCATTTGACTTCTTTGGTTTCTTTTTCAGATTAAAAAAAATGTTAATGATATCGAAAGAAAGTGCAGCAAATAAAATGAGACAGATATCAGTAATATATGCACCTATACATTTGCATTGTGTATATCCAAACCAAGGAAAGATCTCAAAGTTCTTCAAATTGTTATACGACAAATTTTTTGGAATTTGATACCTTCGTGGACACACCTGAATGTGCTGCATGAGCTGAGCAGGGCACTCAGGATCTGTCTCCAGCCGCCTTGGATGGGAACTGTTACTGCAGATGGACACCTGATACATAGCATGTGTGTAGATAGAAAATCTTGCTTTATTCTTCCTTCATGGGCAGAAAACACCACTTGAGTGCTATGTGACTTCACCACCATGTACCACTTTGCAATAAACTGGCACTCTTATTGTGTTATTTATGAGGGTGATGTGCCCTTTGACCAAGAAATAGAGATAGCAGAATTATTCCACCTACATCCTCTCTCATTTCACAGCCCGTCAGGGACTCCTAGGGATTTACTATGCTTAGCTGGGCTCATGGGGTTTAGTGCCATCTCTAATTACATTTGAACAAGTTAAATCATGGCCTTTCATGTCCCCTTACATGAAGCAATCTAATTCTGTTCTGGAATTTTCTAACAGTTTTGGGAATTAAATTGATTTTCACTTTTCCTATACACCTGAATAGTTACATGAGTAAGTTTAAAGTGAGTTATTACTGTGAGCTGGATTAAAATTTTACTTTCATATGATTTCAGGAACTAGGCTGAAAAATTCTCAGCACTTCTAGAACAAGGTTTTAAAAACTTTAAGGAATCAAAACAACTTGCTTTACTGTTGTATCCGATCCTCCTGCTGCTACAAGCAGCCATAGTATTCATGGTGTCTTTTCTTGTTTAGCCAAAACAACTGGCCAGATTTTCAAAACAAAATATTGTATTGGGAGCCATTCAGCACAGGTTTGCCTCTGATAAAAGAGGAACCAGTGACCCCAGGTTTTTAACTCCATGAGACACAGGCCTGAGACAGAAAATAATAACCCATATTTAGAGATTTTGAAATCAGAACCAGGTCTTTCAGGCAAACACAGAGACTGAAATGTTATGAAAAAATCAGGACAGTGGCTGGAGAGACCTAGATGTACTCAGAGCTGGAAGGGACAAAGGATTTATTTTTTTTACACAGAATCATTGAAAAGAGATTTATTACACTTTTCCTTTTGCGTGGCTTAAAATTCCTGCAAACTTAAACCAGTATCATGTACTTTTCAGTAGTCACTGCATACATTAAGGTCCAACTGTCAAGTAAAACTGTAGCAGCTCTGGGGATGTAGTTGAGTCAGGCTCTAGGCGGCTGTTGTGCAAGTTATGATGGAGAGCTTTTACCAGGGCTGAAATGAGGGTGTTGTTTTTTGTTATACATGTCAAATTGTCCCTGCCTGAAATACTTCTGGTGAATGTTGTAATCCCTTAGTTTAACCCCAAGCTTAAGTCAAAATATATAAATCAATGAAGGTATATTTTTTGGTTGTTTTGAAATCTGAATTCCCTCCTAGTTTACTTAACTGGTAGAAAAATATTTCTGATTCATTATCTTTTGCATGTGATGTAGAGAAATAAGGTGTATGAAAGTGACTTGACTTTGAAATCTTGATAGTTTGGGGTAGTGTCCAACATTATCAGATTTTTACCTTTGTTCCAGCCTCCCTAGCACTCTTGGTAAAAAGAAAGAGAGATCAATATTTCAAATTATTTATTTATATAGTTGAATATCTTGAAATAAGTCAAGCTATAGTTCCGAAAACTTCATATTTCTTACTGACAGCTGATCAGATACTTGCAGTGAAAGCCATTAGCCAATCCCATGTGCAGTATTCACCGTTTGTGTGGTATATTTACAGTTCTTTGCAAGGCAAGTGGTGGACAGGGTAAATAATTTGTCTTACGGTACAATCTGTGAGACTGTTTAGCATTAAATGTGGAGTTACATGAGCTGTTTACAGAAGGAAGGCAAGCTAGAAATAGAGTTAAATCTCCAGGGAGAAAGTCTCTGCTCCAAAGAGAGAGACATTTTGAAAACTTTTCTAAAATACAAACATGAAAATCTCAGTGCCCTAGATGCACCAGCTTCCAGCTGCCATATGGGTTGCTTACTGAGCTCACCGCAGCCTGGATTTTGTAGATGTGTGAATAAGTGTGGCACAATGTTTGGGCCATAAAATATTGTGAAAGGCTCTGCCACCACCGACCCAAATTCTTACACTAATCTACAGCTAAAAAGTCTCCTGTGTCCGAGTAAGTGCCATATGCAGCAAGAGAGAACCATGTTCTGAGCAAGTTAACTACACCTCCTCAACCAGCTGAACTCCTGAGTATCCCCCATCAGTACAAGATGAAGAGTGCCGTGTTTTCTGAGTGGAAAAGTGTACTTCTAGACTCTTTTCTTCCTTTACAGTGAGCTTCTGGCTGTCTCCTAATGGGGATTAGGTGACAGCTTTCACCTAAGAGTGGCGCTGTGAAAACATAAGGTGTGGGTGAGGTGTCCAAGGTCACCAGTAGGAAATAATGTGAAGAAAGGCTGCAACTTAGTCCTCTTGAAGACAGATTTAAAGGACAGAGACCCATTTTGACCAGCTAGAGAAGACAGTATTCAGTATGTAAGGAACACCTTGGAAGAAAACATGAAGAGGTTTACAAAGGAGAGAGAGGGACTGAAGAACAGTATGAAAACAAGTATGGCATGAAAACATTGATTTCTGACTCTATGGGAATTAGAATTTCAATTCCTATGTGGAGTAATCCATGAAACATTGGTGAAGAAAGTGCCACTGCTACTGCCCAAGTCACAGTCTTTAGGCTTGCATGCATTAGAAAATCCCAAAACACTGGCTATATTTACAGTTCTGTGTAACTGCTGGCTTTAGGGCACAGAAGTAGCATGCAGTCTGTGAGTTCAATTACCCTCCCTTACAGAGCCCTAAGCAGCTCCAGCTGGGAGTGCTGTCCAGTGTCCCTGCTGTCTGCACTGAGAAGGGACATCAGCATGGATGGCACCGAACCATTGCCTGTCTGAGCATTGTCTGTCGCACAGAACAAAGCAGAACTGGCTGCACCAGTTTATTTTGCCAGAGGGAGGAATCTGCAAAATTATCAGGTGCAGAAAACAAAGCAGTATCTTTGAGCACAACCACTCAAGCATCCAACCCTAAATATAAATTGCCAAGTTCTTCTTGGATAAATTAGCCGTGAGGTCTACCTAATTGCTAAGTGCTTGGTCAAGAGTCAGACTGAATTTATGCTGAGTTCTGAAGACAGCCTGATTCAGTTCATATGATCAAGCAACCGATGGCATAGAAATATATATATATATAAATTAAAGAGTTTAGAAACAATATTGTGGCAAATAAACCAAGAGCTAAAATGTATTCTAGTGATGCTGGAAAAAAAAAAATATATATATGGAATGTGTTCGTTTATATGAAAGAAAAATTGCTGCAAAATGTTACCAATGATCTCTGTGAAGAGACTGAAGTTTCAAAAAGAAAAATTTTGATTGCTTGTGACATTTCAACACATCTACCATCCGTGTTTTCAGATTTGTGTCTACAACTCAAATGGTGAGGCAAAACCAAGAATGTGGTAGGAGCAGAAAGCCAAGTGTCTCTTTACTCTTGGGATTCATCCACAGGAATGCCTCCTCTAACAGTAAGATGGCTGGAGGGTAAAGAGAAGGGGGAGAGAAGGATAAGCAACAATTGTTTCATTTATCAGTTCAAAATAAATGGTGCCAATTAAGCTGTATATAATTATTAATAACTTAACATTTATTATGTCTTCCTCATCAAAACGAGTTATGAAGTATTTTTGCTGTGATCATGAGCTTTTCCTGTCTCTTGTCCTTTATTTGGATGAACCGTGTCTTTTCCCAATGAAGGTAGCTGGAAAAAAGGGAACAAGGAACTGAGATTTTCATGTAAAAGACTAGGAATCTTTAAAAGAAAGGAAACAGCAAATTATTATGACACACAAGAGCTGAAATTAGAAATGTTTACAACTGATTTTAGAAAAAAATTCTGAAGAATTTAAAAGAAAGTAGGTGGAAGAAAATTGTCATGTAAATATTGCTGAACTGCTGGTACTGGGTTCTAGAGCTGAACCAATCTTTAGTTTTGTTAACAGAGTTTATTTATTTTGCATCTTAACTAGATTTAGTTGCTTTAGTTGCTTAGCTGATTTCCTGCTCAGGGTGGGAGCAATATAATATTTGCCCCCTTTGTATTATTTGCCTCCCTCTAAATTTGCTTTATAGCATATCTTTATAGGATACCTCTATTACTCATTTTGTCTCTAAATGAAACAATATTTCAATTTCCTTCCATAAAGTAGTCCTTCTGTAATTCTAATAATACTGCTTGTCTGTTTGGAAACCTCTTTATTGGTGTCATATCCTTTTCTGAGATAAAATGATAAGAAGTGAGATACCAAAGAAGAGCCTATAATTGATCCTTGTATCCTCTTAACGACAGCATATTTTTTGTGCTGTTTTCTAGCTCATTTTTTCGCATCTCATTCTTTCCAGCAATGATCTGGAGTTGAACAATTATTAGAGCAGAAGACGTGAGCAGCTCAAATTTCCCTTCCATTGTACAACAGCCTGATTTTTTTTCAGTAATTCAATTAACCGACAGCTGTATTCCCTTCCTGCAAGCATTTTGACCTCTCTGAAGGAGCTCAGAGCTTTCTCTAGTTATTTACTTCTCAAATGTTTGTTCCTCAAATATTCATGCTGAAGTCCATGCTGCATCAGAAGATGCATGTGAATCTCCTCTTTCCCAGCACCTCTCATACAGTCAGACATTTCCCATCACTTTCCAAGAATAATTAAAAACAAAAACAAAAACTGAGGACAGAAACAAGGACATATGAGACCTCAGGTTTACTTTCCATTATAGTTCTCTGAGGGGCTGCAAATGGTTCAGATAAACTTCTTCTTACCGACTTCTTTCACCGACTATGAGGAGGAGACAAATGTTCTGAAAGATATGAAATATTATTTATGCATAATAAGAAAAGATAACTTTTGAAAGCAATGATCCCAAACACAACTTCCTCCCCCCTAAGCTGGAAGCCAGTACCCAGAGTCTGACTGTATCTGCATCAAGGGACTACGCATGTGCCTGTCTTCCACACACCTTCCCACCGACCAACCACCAAGAGCTTTCTCTGACACCTAATCAAGTCCCCTCTTGAGGTATAAGTGCTTGTATACCCTAATGCTGATCCTCTCTTTTCCCCTTTTACTTACCTTCTCATTCCTGCCCTCCTTTCCCTTCAATAGCCCTGAGCTCCTTGTCCCCACCTCTCTCCTCCCACAGCAGGTCCCCTGCCCTCTCCCGCAGCAACCTGTGCTGCCCCCTGTCCCCTTCTTCCCTGGGGACTGGGGGGGAGGGTGACTGACAAAGGGGATGATGCCTGCGCCCCATCCCCTCCATCACTGCACCTGACCTTGGTGCAGACCGTGTCCCAGTCTTGGCATAAGGCCACCTGAAGATGTCACACCCCAGAGAGTTTTGTGGTTTTATTTGTGCAATCTCTTTACCTTTTTTTTCCCCCAAGACTTCCTCATTCAGAGAGCACACATCTAACACAATTAGCCATGCTTTGCTGTAGCCTTTTGAAATTCATTGCATCCACTGCCTTTTCAAAAGTCTTGCAGTGTAATACTTACAGTTCTTCCATCAGGTAGCATTTTTTATAATTCTCTTAAAAGAAATCATGGCAAATTTATGCCGTTTATTGTTTACAACTTTATAATTTTCTGTATATATTTAAGAGCTTTTCTTTTGCTATTTTCCTTACAGAGTGGAAATCTATAGATACACAAATATACCAACAATATTTGTTGTAAAATGCTGGCTACATTTTCTCACATGCTGGTTCACCTCTTGATTAAATGACTCATACAGATCAATGACTCAAATTACTTTATATGCAGATATATTCTATGTTTATCCTGCAAACCACTTACTGCCAGCAAATGCAATTATTGTTTTATAATTGGAGAAGAGCTGGAAGGATACAAGAGTGCATGTGCACACTTGTGTGCGTGCCTCGCTTGCTATATATATGTCTATACATGTGTATGTATATATAAAATGCACACATGCATATTCATTGAGGGTGGAAAAAGAAAGGAATTCAAGCGAATTAAAATATCCCTGGTAATATAATTACAGCATATTCAAAATGTAGCATCCTGGCATCAAGTGCGCTGCAGATGACTGTGAAGGTCTGTATGAAGTGCAAGGCTAATGTCAAATCTCCTGCCCAGGCTGGCTTTGGTAGAGCATTTAAAACACAGCAGTCAAGGAATAGGATGGGTGTGTGTGTGCAATGGGCAGGCTCATCCTTTCTTCTTCACCCACGATCACACATTTCTGTCATTACTTACCTTCTACACAATTAGGATTAATTAAGAAAGTAACTGCAGGAGATTAAATAATAGGATTGTATTCTAGGGGAATGTGTTTTACCCAGACAATACAAGAGCAGAAAAACCTGGAAATAGTTTGAAAGAAGACGACTCCTTGCTGTGATGTGATTTGTAGCAGCAGCTATGATACAGTCACAATGACTAAGTGTTTGCAGTACTAATAGGTGTTTACTTCCATACAGAAATGGCTGGGAATTTTTCATCAAAACATGTTTCGAACTGATCATGCTGGTTTTGTCTGAATTCTCAAATTTAATTTTCTTGAAAAAAAAAAATAAATATAATTTTTCTGTCCTTTGTGAAACGTCAGAATAACTTATTAATAAAAGTATTCTTTTCTATTTTGGTATCTTCTTTTTTTAAATAAAAAAGTATTTCTTGTTTGCATTGCAAATAAAACTGAACACTGGATTATATAAGAGAACAAAAAGGGTATGTTTGGTCTGAAAAAATAAGGTAGAATATTTTAATGAGGTAGCAACTCTCTGTAGCCACATTAAGAATAAAGTCAAAGTAGTACATTTCAACAGTGTTAACATGCACTGGTGTTATTCTAGCAACTGGCATTTATGACAATGAAAAACAATGAAATAAGAGATGTAACTTTGAAGTTTGGAAACAATTTTGAATTTTTCCAAACAACTCAAAATCCAAATGTTGAGTTTCTTTATAAAAGAATGCTTTTGTAGTGCCAGAAGGAGCAAGACATTTGCAGAGAGTGGAAATGAAAACTACAATGATTAATTCCACTATTTATTTTACATATATATTTTTAGACAGGCATTACACAATGAAGACCAATGTATTGCATAAAGTAGGTAACTACAGGTCCCATTGTGAGCAGAAGAGACTGCAATACTTTTCTAGGCTTCACAGCAAAGCTCTCACAGAGAAGAGAAATAGATCACATGGAGCTGGGAAGCAGAAAACAGTTTTGACAACCAAGTCCTCAAGTGCCTGGGCAGAGTGGAGAAGCAGCTCCATGGATGGCTCTTTCCTTCCTTGGGGAAGGTGCAAAATCCCAGCCAGCCAACGTAGAACCAGGGGGCTGAGAAGGGCAGTAAGGCAGCAAGTTAATGTGTGAGACGTGACAGCTCTGCACGTGAAAAACTCCAAGTGTGTGCAGGTAAGTGTGTGCATGTGCATCCCTGCCCTTCTCTTTCATAGAAGGATTTTTCAGTCACCTTTCAAAAATTGTTAGTAAATCAGAGGAATTTTGGTCGACCGGTTGATACTCATGCCAAACAAGTCTTCTGTGTAGCTGCTTACACGTGTATTTCAGGCGATACATTAAAGGTGCTAGATTTAGACTGCAATATATTTTTAATGCAACTATTTGTCAGCCTTCTCATCAGATTATTCCAGTGGCAGCAGCCAGTCCCTCACACAGTCCCGTGTGGTTTCTAGAGGTAGACATTTTGCAGTGAAATGTCTTTTCAATTTATTCTCCTATGAGCTTCAGGCAATGAGTTGTTTCAGTTTTCAGTTCATATCATTTGTATAATTATTTTCCCTTTTTCTAACTAATCACTTTTTAAGTTAGAGGTGTGCTCTGGATTTAAGTGGTGCTGTGTCCGGGTGGGGACACCATGACCTCCACAAGGCCACACCGGTGCAGAGCCTCTGTCAGGGTCTGGGTCTGGAGCTTTTGTTTCCTTCTCATGGGCCTTTCTATTTTCATCTAATTGCCCATTTAAATCAGGTGATGAAGGTACAAAATAACCCCAAGCACTCCTTTTCCTACCAAATGATCCCCTAACAAAGAGCTAATGGTGCTAATGCATTCATCCATTTTCATTTATTTTGAGCTACTTGAAAAGGCAATGCAGAGATCATGGTCATGGTTAAAGAACAACAGATCTGATTTTTTAAGAGGATGAAAGAGGGAGTGCTTGTGCATTCCTGAAGACTACTGTCCTAATTCCATGGAAGTCAGAATAACTATCCCAGACTGAGAATTCAGGCAAATGAGGTTAAAAGAAACTGTCCAAAGTACTTAAGATAATTTAAGTTTAAATATTCAGTGAAAAAAAGCACAGTTTCTGCAAGCAGCCTGTTAACATGGAAGTTCTAGTGCCTGCCAAACTCCAACAGCTTCTTTTTCAAGTAAAGATAGAACACCATTTGCTCATTCGAGTCATTTATGTCAGTGCCTGAAGAACGTGAGACGGAGCAATTCCAGCAAAATCCTGTGTGTTGTGTCAAATCTACTGCCTGCTGCTGCTCATCAACCATAGCATTCATTTCACATCTCATGCATTATGTGATGGAAAAAGGAAAATATTTTCTGTTCTGTTCCCCCAGTTTATAGTGTCAGTGCATCACTGTATCACTCAGAGTATGACACAGACTCTTCTCCAAGGAAGGTAATGAAGTGAGATCACCCACATCACAATTTGCATGAGTTTAAATCTGTATGTCTTAGTAATAAGTCAAGCAGGTCAGCAACATTATTTAAATATTATTTAACATGTTGCAAGGGTCCTGCCAACAGGGTAGTCAAGATGAGCATCTGGAACTGAGAGACCTCCTAGGGATGGGCAATTAAAAAACAGCAGTCTTTATAAAAGGAACAACAGGGGTGGTAGTGACAGAAGTTTCTTCCCTCTGTTGTGAACTGGTGTGTTTCAGCCTCAGACTGCATGGACCACCCACAGAGGTGCAAGGAGAAGTAATTTTTCATGCTTATCTTATAAGTCCTGACTGTCACCATGGATGTCAATTAACGTAGGGCACTGAAAACAAGTTTATTTACACAGGCGTCCCTTCTGATAAGCTATCTCCATCTTTTTCCTCTTTCTTGCATCACATTGAGGCAACACATTGAAAAGTCTAAACAAAATTAGTTGCAGTAGAACTAGCTCTTGATAATGACCTACCCAGGAAAATTCATGTTGAAATCCCCAAGAAAGGGACTAATTTTCTCCATTAATACTGCTTATTTCTCCATTTTCTCCTCCTTTTGAGAAGCCTGTGTCTTTAAACCTTGCAGAAACAGCAAAACCCCCACTGATCAATCATGGTCACACATGAGGTCTTTTGAAGAGCTTTCTTGCACTCCTGACTGGCTTCATCTAGGGTTAAATTGGATGCTGCAAGCAAAAGTTACAGATTTTATTTAATCAGTCTCCTGAATCATCTAATCCTGTTCAAGAACTTCCTTCACATGCAGTTATTAGAATATTGTGTGGAGTAAAAATCTCCCCTTCCTACATGACAGCCCACACCATGAAGCTACCAAGCAATTTTCCAAATTTTCCAAGTATCTTCCCTCCACATAGAGCCACCTTTCACTTCAGCAAGAGATACTGAGAGCTTCTCCCAGAAGAATTTGAGGCCCATAAAAGCTGATGACTGATGCTTGCTTTGGTGCAAGAAAAGATCATCATCTTCATGCTGGAGCGAATGGTTGCCATCCAGAGGGACCTTGACAGGCTGGAGAGCTGGGCCAATGAAAACCACATGAAGTTCAACCAGGCTAAGTGTAAGGTCCTGCACCTAGGTCAGGGTAATCCCGAGCACAGATACAGGCTGGATGGAGAATGTATTGAGAACAGCCCCGAGGAGAAGGACTTGGAGGTGTTGGTCTATGAGAAGCTCAACATGAACCAGCAGTGTGCACTTGAAGCCTGGAAAGCCAACAGTACCCTGGGCTGCATCAAAAGAAGCATGACCAGCAGGGCAAGGGAGGTGATTCTCCCCCTCTACTCTGCTCTCACGAGACCCCACCTGGAGTACTGTGTCCAGTTCTGGAGTCCCCAACATAAGAAGGACATGAAGCTGTTTGAGCTAGTCCAGAGGAGGGTCACAAAGATGATCAGAGGGCTGGAGCACCTCTCCTGTGAAGACAGGTAGAGAGAGTTGGGGTTGGTCAGCCTAGAGAGAGAAGTCTCTGGGGAGATCTTACAGCAGCCTTCCAGTACCTGAAGGGGCTACAGGAAAGCTGGAGAGGGACTTCTTATGAGAGCATTTAGTGATAGGACAAGGGGAAATGGATTCAAACTAAAGAAAGGTAAATTTCAATTGGATATTAGGAAGAAGTTCTCTAATGTGTCAGTGGTGAAACACAGGAACAGGTTGCCCAGAGAGGTGGTGGATTGCACATCCCTGGAAACATTCAGAGCCAGGTTAGATGAGGCTCTGAGAGACTTGGTCTAGTGAGAGGTGTCTCTTCCCGTGGCAGTGGGGTTGGAACTAGATGATCTCAAAGATCGCTTCCAACCCAAACCATTTTATGATTCTATGATTCCAGATGAAGAGTAAACAATAAAGCTTGTATGGAGGGTGAACCAAGAAGCTGCTTCCTCCTCTTAAATAGTTTTCTGTCTTATTGAACTTAGCTGAGTTCCAGCTCCACATCCAGGTTCTTCACTCCCATCAGCCTTATTTTAAACACTTTTCTCTCTTCTTTTCCCCTGATATCCCAATGAAGATTGTAAAGAAGAAAACAGATAAATTAGTTTGATCAGACATTGTTCTGTGCCCACCTTCTTTCTGGTTCATGCTCTTAGCCGCTAGTCACCTGGAAAAGCAAATCAAAACAAAGTTTTTCACTGATTAACCTGTTGGTTTTTTTACAGTGAAGTAGAGGCAGGGAAAGAAGCTTGCAATTAGATTGATTTCTCTTGAACTTCTGGGCAATTTATGTTTGCACATTCTCGAATTCCAGCTTTCCTACATCTGCAAGAGCTACCTCCAACACATTCCTTCATTGCACTGAAGGACTTCTCATCACTCCCCCAGCCAGGATAATTTGTTACACAGTGCTGTGTTTGATTGTACTTGCTTTCAAATTTTCAATTTGCATCCTCCAGTTAAGTTTTAAATCCACTGAAGGGTTAGAGCAAGTCTCTTTAATTAAAGCTTTTCTTCTACTGTTTTTGTGGATAATTAGTGATGACAATAATTCAGGTACATTAATAGAAATCAGATAGTGTTGGCTATGATTCTAAGTGCTTCTTACAACAGCCGCATTTTAAGCTAAAAACACAAAGCAAATCTTTATTTATGGCATTAAGCAGTCTTGAACTGTCCCCAAGATGAAATGCACTCTTCATTTTGGATGTATAGTTTCTTCCAAAGCATTAGTGCTCTTGGCTGGTTAACCACTACATTCCTCCTACCAAATTATTAATTACACAATTTATCAAAGCAAGTAGTTAGATAAATGGTCTGCCCTGCCTTCTTTGTCTTCTTACTGTTTCAAATCATCTTCCCACTCATGGGGAAGGATGAACACCACAACATATCCTCCTTCGCCCTTAACCTAAAAGAATTTGGGGTTTAGTGTTTGTGACCGAAGTGTGGAAGGAAGGAGGGAGTTTTGGGGGAAGGCAAGAGGAGCACTGCTCTCTCCTGTGGTCCTTGGCTTACTCTGCAGCCATTACATAAAATGATAATGCAGGCTGCAGTGCAGTCAACTATCCTAAACCTAAATTTTCTGATAGGAGGAAAGCCTGTAGGAAGTGTGGGAAGGAGGCATACGTGGTCATAATTTTTTCTATGTTGTCGTCATACTCATTTCTCTAACATTTCCATCGCATTTGACCCCACTGAACTGATGGAATAAGCTTTTCAGTAATTAAGGTGTTAACGATTTAAAAATAAAAATTGAAACTCCTGTTCTAATTTAGCAGTCAAAAAATCATACTTCTTCTAAAACAAAGGAACCTAATGTCTGGCAATTCGTATTTCATTATTCTTGCTCGATAGCACCATCTTGGCCCTTAAGACTCTGCAGAACTTTTTCCAGTCTCTGTTACTAACACTCTTCCAGAATCCATTCTGTCTTAAATGCTTCTGGTATTCAAAATCACACAAGTCATACACAACACAAAGGTTAGTTTAAATCTTTGCCTGCCTCCTCATGTACAGCCATCAGCTACCCAATTTGATCAACTTGCATAGAGGAAATAAAGAATAACTAATTCTATTTGCTATTCTTATTTTCAGTATTCTCCTCAGAAAAATAATATTTTCCCTGTGGCCTCCAAAAAGATTCAGAATATAGTTTAATTCCACTAAGTCTGCAGAAATTCAACACTTAATAGTTCCCTCTGGGCTAAAGTATAAATAATGAATTTAGTCCTGCTACACCTCTTCTTCAAGAGTGTGCTTTGGAGAGTGGAAAATACAGCCTGTCTTGTTTGAAATACTCTGATCTCACATCAGCTCAGGATTTTAACTTTGACCTCCTGAATACTATAAAAAATGCATCCGAATATGTGAAGGGATTTTGCAAGTGCTTTCTCTTCTTACACTGGAACAAGCCCAGAGTAACTTTTCCAGCCCTATACCCTGCTGTGCCTGAAGCTCAGCCCTCAAGCAGTGACTGCCTCCAGCTACCCAACATGCAGCCTTCACCAAATGAACCTGGCCCCTCAGCCCTGACAATAAGACTGATAATACTGTGTGCCTTATCACTCCCCAACTCTTCTTTGTCAAAATGATTTGGACTAGAAAAAACCTATTGGTGGAAATGTCTAAGTTATCCATATCTCCTTGGCAGGCACCTGGATGCTAACTTTGCCGTTGAGCTGTACAGCTCCATGTTTTTATGGTTCTTTTGCACTGATCCCTTTCTGGCACACAAGCTAGTGACAACCTAGCATTGTCACTTCAGATTTCAGAAGTGAGAAAACGAAGTACTTGCTATGTCTCCAAAAGCTGTGATGAGGTGTGATAATAGTGTTTCTACATAACAGCTGATGATTTTCCCCTGCTGCATTGAAAATTGTGATGATGTATGAAATCATCTCTGCAGCTGATAGTTTAAAACGCATCCAAAAATGCTAGTATGGACACAGATAGGTGTTCATTGTGATCAAACATTTCTAGATGGAGAATGTTCAATGCAATTTTTCATGAAAAAAAAAAAACAAACAACAAGTAAGGATTGGGAAGAACGTCAAATACGTTAGAATAAATCCTACAGACTATTCAGGGGTTTGATATGAAAAACTTATTGATGACCAGAATTTTTGTAAAACTTAATATGGTTGTATTGATTGCAATGGGATGACAAAGGCAGCTTATATTTTTCTTGTATACCTTTGTTGTCAGTTAACCTTGCATTAGGACCACATTTTTATGTACTGATGACATGGAAGAGAAAAGAGACAGCTTCTATGGGGAGCAAATTTAGGTTTCAAAGCCTTGAAAAGCTCTCCAAAGCTGTCTCTACACTTAAAAGAAATAGTATTTCAGTCACACTCCATTCATCAGTGTTTTCTACTGGCTAATGGAAGTTGTCCAACATGCAAAATGACATGAGTCTTCCTGCTGTGTAGAAGATCACTATGCATTTTCTATAGAAGCAGTAGGTCTAACATAGGACAGTGGGTTCCAGTTCTGGCCACAGACTCATAAAAGTAGGTGTGGTGACGTTTGCTATACATCTCTAGATAAGCAGTACTCAAGGCTGCATAGCTATTTTAAGAGGGAAGTGTTGGCTTTCAAGTGGAAGAGTTATAGTCCAGATGATATCTTCTTTCTGTCTTCAGAGAGAGTGTGTATGTACATGCTCAGAAAAAAAGTACACTCATATAAGAATTTGATCCATCCCAACATGAGATTTCCAATTTCAGTTTAGATTCTGTAATTTTGATGAAGACGCTGCATACTTAAGGCAGAAATGATAACTACATTATACTACCAGCCAGTCTGAAATGGTGGAAGTGATGTATTCTGAGTTTGAAGCCACAGTAACTTTAACTAAAGTTAGGAACTCTGATGGTCTGCCTGGACACATGACTAAATTCACTGCCTTGTTGTTAAATGATTGTTGTCATTAAAAGATAGAGAAGTTGCTATATGCATTTCTTACATTTCAGTAAGTTTTCAAATCTGTTGGTGGTATTCAAGTTTTGTCCTTAAATATGTGAGGTTCTTCCAAGTTGAGTTAATATAAATTTAAAAAAACTTGTACTCATTATTACTTGTTTTAATATTTTCTTGCTACTGCCGGAAGAACTGATTACTTTCTTCAGTCAAATATTGACCGGAAGAGCATCTGCAATTATAATCACCTAATATCCTTTCTCCAGAATGAATATTTATATATTTTTTAAATAATCCTATTCTTGTTATGCAGTCAGACTAACTTCATGGACTCATCTAGAGCCTTTCTCACTCCTTCATTGTCATGATGGAAGCCTACTGGACCATGCCTAATAATAATATTTTACATTGTTCCTGTACTGTCTTTTGGTTCAGGCAGGTGAATGATCTCCTACTGGCACTAATAGGTACTGCCTAAAAAGAGTGCTGGAACAATATAGAGGGACATTAAAAGATTTGGTTTCTTCAAGTACAAGGCCTTTAGTAGTATTTTTATGTATTGCACCTTGGAAATGGAGTGTTGGCAGCTTTTATTTGATTTGGAGTGGGATATAACAGGATCAGGAGCAGCTCAAATTTTTAATTCCTTTTGTTCCTTTCTAGTGTTTACCTTCACAAGGTACACCCTGGAGAACTTGGGTTCAGGTCTTCCTTGCTGAGACAGTATTTGTAAGGACAAGGAGCTGAATTTGTCATGTGGTTGAAGCAAGTATAGGACCCCCAAGGTGGGATGTGCTGAGCTGTCAGAGGCTTTTCAGAGCTCAAGGGTATGGTGGATGTCCATGTGCACATAGCTGGTGTGACAGATTTCTGATGACTCATGTAAACTCACAGGTAACATTTAGATGTTACAATTGCCCCAGTTCTCTGCAATATACCACAGCTCCTGGAATAGGCCATGGCCAATAAATCATAAAGCAAAAGCGTACAGAAAACCACCCACCAGCTCTTTTTTCCATCCAATCCTGTTCAGTTCAGTGTAAGTGATTCACAGAGTTAAATTTCTATGAATGTTAGAAAGAAAACAAGCAGGTCTCTGACCTAGCAGGCAGATAGAGACTTGAGAGAAGGACCTACTCACCAAGCACTTGTTTCCCCTTACCCTGACCTGCCAGGGTCTGTCGCTCTGGGATTTGGATCTGAGACCTCAGGGTTTAACAGCAAATCCTGAAATATAGAGCACAGGAAGGACCTCTCCAAAACCCTCATGCAGCCATCTTTTCAATGATTTTGTTCTCTGAGGAAACAGAACTGCTTTGCTCTACAACAAAGTGGTTTTAATTCCTTTCCTTCCTGAGTTTTTGAGATGTGCCTTTGTTTTCCTCACTTCTGTGTGCTTGCTTGCTTGATAGAGAGAGGTATTGGACAACTGGGAAAAATGAAAGGATGGTGTGGAATAAAAGAAGAAGTCCTAAATGTATATGCCTTGATTAACAGATGGCTAAGGAGAGTGGGATGGCAAAAGCATGATAGTCTATAAATAGCTGAAGGATGGAGTTAAAAGACTGTGTTGGTCTAACAGAACACATCTTTTATGAAATATCAAGATTTTACCACAAAAGTATAAAGAAATATAAATGTTTAAAAATAATGGTCTATTGGAAAACTCTCTCTCTCTCTCTCTCTCCCTATCTTTCATATTTCCAAAATACTACAAAAAGAATAAACCATCCTTTTCTGTAGATGATAGAACTATATGCTAAAGCAGCATTTGAAAATATTGCAGTTAATACCCAAAGACGCTGCTCTTAGACGTAAAATGTGTCCAGATAATGAAGGTCATCAGGATTGGAACTAATGTGGCCAAAGACATGATGACTCATCCAGCCACTGTTAATAACAAGTTGTCTCAAAAAAAAAATCCCAAACCAAACGAAAAAAGAAAATCAAAAGCAGCGCATTTAAGGGGTAAATGTCTTCTTTTAAGTCAGTGTTTGTTTCTGTTTGGAATATGTCTGATTTAACTCTGAGGCAGATCAGAACAAATTTGTTTTCCACAATAAAAGTAAATATGGATTTTGATTTACCTATTTTAGAGGAAAATGCCCAAAACAGCACCATGAATTTACCAAGGATTTTGCAGACCAGACTCTTCAAATGTCTAATTCCGTGGGGGATGCTAATCCTATGAAAAACAGTAATAGCCTATTTTGTTATGGGAAGATAATCAAATACGCTGCAGATTTGCCCTTTTCATTTTTTTTTCTATTTTGTGTCTTAAATCCTTCTGATGCCATATGACTAACCACTATTTGTTATAAGCTGTTGTCTCCTCAAAATTGCCTGAAAGCTCACTGTAGCCAACTCTGTGGTTTTAAATACTACTAAAGCTGTTACCTGTATAAAGTTGAAGGCAAGAGTTAAAAAAGGACACAATTTTCACAAATTATAAGTAAAATTCAGATGCATAATTTAAAAATTGCAATTGGAACTAGTTTTATGCTAATTTTAAAAATGTCAGAATTTTATTTACATTTCCCACATGAAGAAATCAGCTAAGCAACTTAACTTCTGCCAGCGTGGGCCAATTTAGAAGCAATTGTGTCTGTACTCTAGGTATATTGTCATTCACATATTAGTTCAGATTAAGAAAAGTTAATTTCCTGATTGTCTCCCCCTACCAAGGTTTGGCTTGCCATGATCAAGCAGTCTCACTACATGTGAACTGGGGTGTTTTTTGGCTGAAACAAAATTGGAAGATGTGAGGTGTTCATCTCAGACTCTCATAAGATGTAGACAACGCTTCTGTTACTGGCCAGAAAACTCTGCAGACCTCTGTATGAAATGCCCTTCTCAACAAGGGGTGGGACACGATCTCTATTCCTCCTAGAAGGGATGGCTCAAGAGAGAACATGGATCCCTGTGCTCCTTGGAAGAAGTTCACAGGAACTATGTATGAGTTCTTAAATAATTTCTAGAGAAAAAACTGCCTTGGCAGCTGCTCCCAGAAATACTTCTGGTCTGCAACCAATGCAGTCAAGCTGACCAACTGGACTTGCACAGCCATATTCCTTCTCATGCTTTCAGGTTTTACCACTGTTAATCTTTAATTGCTTTCTGAATCTTTCATTGCTTTCTAGACAGTGTCACAATCCCAGCAGGAGGGACTGATAAGATCCACTACAAAGCCTGTGATTTGAACTGAGAGCCTGGCAGTGTTTACAGCACAGACAATAAGCTCCTTGAAGATGTTTTCTGGCTTAGTTTTGTCCAAAAGGACACCAGTTTGTGTGCTCCCAGGGTGTTCCACACTGTAAGCCAAAGCATAGCAAAAGGTGATAAAGACATTTGCTTTGTAGGTGCACTCTTGGCTCAGACAAAGCCTTTAACGCAGATATATCCTGTAGAAATCCTCTGAAAAATGGGGTATGTTACTTGGCCACCTTGAGGATGAAAAGAGTATCAAACTTCAGTCCCTAGCATCTTGCACAAATGTTTTAGCCAGAGTGGTCTGTTATAAAAAAAGGATACAATAATCACTCTCCCTCCTGCAACCCTCTTCTAGGTGGTTGCAGGTTTGAGGTCTCTACTTTGTCCATTGCAACTGCAGCTGTCAGGGCAGGAGTCACTTGGTGCCCACTAGCAGCAGTGCCTCCATGAATTGCTGAGCCAAGAGGTTCCACTTCCATTCCAGATAGCTCTGGATATTGCCTCACTTAACTGAAGAAATTTTTTTGGATTGAGATTTGGCATCCCCCCCAGAGGTCAATGACTTGCTTTGGGGATTGGGTATCTGGAAGTTGGGCACTACAGCATCCAACAAACAGTGAAAGGAAAAAAAAAGGAAGTAGAATCATTAGGACTGTCTCCTACAAAACAGCATTTCATAGAAACTAACAGTTTCAGCATCAGAATATACAGATTTCGTGTTTCAGAAATATACAGGCAGTACATTCTTAAAAGAAACAACATTTTCATGACATTTCCGACTGAATTACTGGGCATCACTGACTCCTGCTGCTGGTGGCAGTGCTTAGTTAACTACTTCTGCCTCTTGTGCCTGCTTACCTTCTCTCACACAAACACAGTAAATCCCCAGCAGCAGCCTTTTACAGACAATTTCAAATGCTTGTACTTTTGGCCCAGAGCAGATGAAACTCTCGTATTTGCTTTTCCACACTTTAGCAGACTGCCATCTTAAAAAAAAATAAAAATTGCAATCAACAGAATTTTAAGCAACAAAATTGCTTTCTTGAAATAAGTACAATACACCCAACTTTGCAAAAATAAATAAAAGTAAAACAGCTCACCATATGGGACTCTGTCAAGCTCTTTGCCCGTGGGTGTAGGCTAATCATCACAAAACACCTCTGCAGCTGAATCTTTTTATTTTTAAAACATATAAAGGCAAAATAACAGCAACAACAATAACAATAAAAGTAATATCTCAATATCTTTCACACTTAGTGCTTCCTATACAGCAGATACATGTGAACCCAGAGTCGTACGCAAGAGTGCATACATCCTCCACTCACATATACATGGGCAATTATAGCCCAAATGATGAATTTAAAAGATTTTTCTCCCAGCTTCTGTGATTTTTATTGCAGAACATCAGCTAATCCGAATACTAAGGATCAGGGAAGATCCCTGATAATTTACACATGTAGAACATAACTTCCATTTAAGCTGCAGTGTGTCTTTTAGACAGACTACACCATGGATAGAAAGTTTTAAAGGATGGAGAATCCTGTATTTTTCTAGGCAAACTGGTACAGTGTTTTTTACTCTTGCTACTAAATTGCATATAATTTCTACTCTGAATTTGTCTAAATTCAATTTCCAGGCATTGGATTTCATTATCCTTATTTTACTAAATTAAAGAAGTCATTATAGGAAGTCTCCTCTCCATAGAGGTAATTCTGAAGGCCATGATCACATCACATTAGACTAAGTAACTACTCTGAGTCTCTTAATTCTCTCTAGACCTCAAATCAAGTTTGTACCTCTTTCTTGAACTTTTATAATATTTCAGAATCCTTTTCTGAAACATTGGTAGAATGAGACATGCCCCCATCTGTAGGAGCCTCACTGTGACAACACAAGACTGACACACCCCCATCCTTTCCTGGCAATCTTCAGATCAAACATCCAAGGATTGTGTTCACCTTTGTGGCTTCAACGTTGCAATGGGAATTTGTATGCAAATTGTTTGGCTTCTAGATGTTTGACTTATTATTTAGATACGTGAAAAGGCATTTCTTTCTGATAAACCTGTATGATTCCTTTGGCCACAGAAACAGAATATTTTACCATTTATCGTGTAAACTACTATTTTTTCTAATAAGAACATCTTGTATTTTCTCTAGATCATTCTTAGGGTTGGTGAAAAGCAACAATCTGAGGAGATCAGAAAATATATATGCATAAAAGGATTATCCTATTTGAACATAATGAAGCAATTTTTAAGTTGCACACTGAAGACTCGGCTTATTTGCTTTGTGAAACAGCATAGAAGAACAAATTATTTGAAGATGTTTAAAGTTTATATGGTACCCTATTATTAAACAAACTTCTAGTTTTAATTGAAAAGAGAATCTAATTTATTTGACAAGAATAAATTTCCTACTCAAACCCATGTGGATTTGCATGAGTTGAACTTCCACCCTTTATATTTCCTTGAGGAACACTCCCATGTACGTAGCACGTACACAGCTCAGCCTGCACATCATGCCACATAGTCAAGGTTGAGTCCTAACCAGCCTTTATTGCCAAATTCCTACCATTTTCTTGCAAATCTTTCTTCACCAGTGAGTCTGAAATGTTTAAAAATTTTTAATTCCCTGCTTGTGCATGGGGTTTATTTGCAATGTTTATTCCACACCTGTATTTTAACTTCCTGTATCTTTAAAAGGAGGTGTCCTGCAAAAGCTATCAGGAAACCTAACTTGTGAACAAACCGCAAATGTGAAGTTTACAATAGACCCCACTTTGTGCCAGTTTTGACTCACTTTTCCAGTCCTAAATACATTAAATGTTCACTCCAAAGTAATGACTTAGGTGGATGAAAAGCCATTATTTTAAAGTGTATCTAGTCTGAAAGTATCGCTGCAAATTTGTTTGCTTTTGTCTCAGAAGACATAGTGCCTAAAAGCAGCCAGTTGAATATCAGGCACCTAATGAGAGTGGAGTTTGGTTCTTCTTTCAGAAGGGCAGTGTATTAAAAGCAACAGCAAATGTATCTGGGTCTGGGCTGCAACCCAGCTGCTGCATCAGTCCTTCCTTCAGGGTCTCGTCATAGAAGTCGAGGCAGGAGATCAGGGAGTCAGAAAGAGCCCAGCCAGACCTGAGTATTCTTCTGGGAATTGTTGGACAGGACGTTTGGAAAGAAGATTACTTTCTCCTCATAAATGGAACATGAATTTTATCTGCAACTCTCAGAGAGAAAACAATACTGGAATGACACTTCCACAGTCTTGCAATTTCTTGCAAGGCAGTTATGATTTAAGAGTATTTAAGAGGGTACCTTGACTGCTAATTGGAGGATTCAACATAGATACTTCAACTATAAAGACAATGCATTAAAAAAATACATGTGACAGATTTTCTGTAGATCAATGAATATAATCACAAAGAACAAATTATATGAAGACTTCGAGAGAGACTAAATTCACTTAACAATCTGGAGAAAAGGTAATATATATCTAAATTTAACTCTGCTAAGGATGAGCATCCATGAACCCACAGGTTCTTTAATATTCTGGGAGGGAGTTTGCTCCCATTCAGATTTCTTTGAGGTTTTATTCTTCTTTCACACAATAGCAAACTGATAAAAATATTACAAAAGGAGTTTTTAAGACTGTCAAGATGACAGGTTTCCTCCTTCACTATAGTGACCTGATTCACTGCTGGTTGAGAAATAAGAGTTGTCAATCACATTTTAAAATTTTCCATGAGAGGGAAGGTACAGTTGCTTTATCCAATATAATAAACATTAAATTGGGCCTTGGTCTCAGCTAATTAAGATTGTGTACATTGAGGAAGCAGCTGAATGTTCTGTCATGGCAAATAGGTGATTTATTTTTTATATTTACAGTGCATAACTGGAAGAGCAACATGCTCAGATGTTACTCTGTATACACACATAACCCAAATTTCAGGAGCATTCTCTCTAGTAGGCAAATGCTATCACTTCTTGATTCCAAATCAGGGGACAGGCTGAAAGATCTCTCATGTAAAACATTTTTTTTTAACAAGTAAAGACTTCCTCTTAGGTAGACTAGAAAAAATCTTGAGATAATGTGAAAATTTTCCAGGCTAGGGACACAGTCTCCTGTCCTAAGCTTTATTAGAAACATAAGTCATCATTTCCTTTGACCTTAATGAAAGCAGTGTGATTAAATCCAGAGTAATCATTTTATGAGACAGAGCTACATCTCTCCAGCATACTTGCATAATATTCAACTGAAGCAAATTTTCATCAGTGTCAGGGCAGGAGACCTGAGGAACATATCAAAGCCATAGAAGATAGGTTGTATGTGCATTTGTCACAGTTTCTCTAACTGGTTGGCTCAACTGCTTCTATTGAAGATGTCTGAAACAGAGAAAAATAACCTGAGTTTTATAAAATAGTATAACAGGTGTTACTCTAATTACTGTTTCACTAATAATATCAATATCATATGATAAGTATGAACTTAGTTCTGCAGCAGTTACCAGGAAAGTGCTCCTTATTTACTCAGCTGTGGAAATAAATTCAGATGTTCCTTTGATAATTGTTACAAACATAAAGTTATGCTAATGACATCTATTGAGGATGAGCTATAAAAATGTTTATTTGGGAATATTTCTGGCAACATGTGTAATTGCAGATTTCAGAAAACATTTTCTTTGAACATGTACTACTTCTATGATGCTATCATAAGCCTTGTGCATAATTTGCTTTTCAATATTCTCTTTAGAAAGCTGATAGGTCTAATCAAAGCTGGCATAATTTCTGTTTATCATTTAGGAAAGTTAGCAAGTCTCCACCAAAGGAAAACATCTCTGGCAAATAGTACACCTCGGCTCATTACTGAAAGATGTGGGCTGATTCTCTGGTGCAATTGCTAACAGTATTAGTGGAAGCTAGAAAGTTATTTGTATCCATAAACAAACATTAAAGATCTTCAGGCTTATATTTATAAAAACTTCATCTGGTTTTATAGCAACAGTAACAGTAATATTACTAAAGTAATCATTTTATGAATTAGTAATTATTATTCCTACTAACATTGCAGCTAGTAACTACCGAAGCATTTTTGCAGTTTGATGAGATGAGGCAACCAAAAATATGAATGTATCACTGGCAGTTTTCCTTTTCTAGTAAAATTCAAGTTTTGTTAAATTAAACCAACTTTCACTATGGGATTTTTATGGGATTTATGGGCTTTCAGATTTGCAAAACTCTCTAAGAAATATAAATATTTCTGAATATAAAATGCACAGGAACCAATGTTCTCCACAGCAGACAGATGCAATCATCTGTCTGGCAAGAACATTGGTTAAAAATAAACAGTCTTTGCTTAATGGCTCCTTCCAGCTGCCCTTTAGCTGGTGCAGGTCAAGAGGGAATCCTGCAAAGGGACAGTCACACACCTGTACTCAACTACAAAAATGTAGCTGGGCACTCGAGCTGCTGTAGCAGCAGTGTTCTGGTTTTGTCATTGTGAAATGCTTTTGTTATATTCAGCTGCCTTTAGCTTTATGGAGGCAAAAGTGCTTTTTTCCATTAAATGCAAAGCTTGCACCCCTCTTGTCCCATGTCTACTATTGTTCTCATTATCACAACTTCCAATACTATATGGTATTCACACAGTCTATGGTTTGACCAGAGTTCTTTCCTGAATCTTATCATGCATAAGCAGATAACCTAGCCCACTAGTATATGCGAATACAGATTATTTTATTACTTGTGCTTTCTTTAATGGTATCAAAATGCTCTTAAAACTAATATGCAGATGGATATTTATGGAATTTAGTTGCAGTATCTTGAACAAACATGTTTTCAAAGTATTTTGGTGCATGAAGGAGTATAACCAAGCAAATGTGACGTGTGCAGTACCAGGTGAGAGATTCTTTCATGTGCACTCTTTTTTTAAATCAAATTTAATTTGAAAGGCTATCTGTATTGACATTTTGTTGCAGACTAGATTGTTGAGACACTGTGAAAAACAAGACTAAACACAGTTAAGAAGGTACAGGACTATCCAGCTTCTTGTGGCAGTGAGGGAAAGGAGGCTTTGAGTGTTTTCTTGATCATACAATCTTTAAATTAAAACAGAACTTTACAGATCTTCAAACTATAACTAAACTGATTTCTTCTAGACTATAATGCATCTGATTTTAACAAGAGCAAGTTTAAACAGAAAAAAAGATTTTTTTTTGTTGTCATGATGGAGTAGTGAAATTCACAATACTCAGGACATATCCTTCTTTGTATGGCATTCTGGTGCATCACTTATGCTAATGTAAACGCTACCCTCATGTAATGATTTAACGTTGATGACAGATGCACACTATTAATCCTTCTCTCTTTCCAGAAAGGAAGAGGAAAGAGAATAAGGGAGAAAGACTTCTAGGTTGGAAACTAAACTACACAGGTATAATGAAACAGTAATGATGGAAAAGGAACTAATGAAATATATACAAATATATACAAATCCAATATTGCAATCACCCCACAATAACGCTCACATCACCCTCGAGGCTGAAGGGCAGCCCTAGGAAAGTCCTGGACTGGGCTCCTGGGGTCAGTGTCAGACAGTAACTGTATGCAGGAATGCATGGGTTCAGGAATTGGGATCAAAGGCAGAAGAACAGACAGAGTCCTACCAGGACACTATCCATGGATGAGGAGATCTTGAACTTTGTGATCCCTCAGATTTATACCAAGTATGATGGTTATGGGATGGAATACTTTGTTTCATCAATGTTAGTCACCTGTCCGGTCTGCTTCTCCCCACAGGAGGGTGGTAGGTGTGACCCTTTTGTTTCCCTTTGTTTCTGGAGCATAAGTTGTTCAGCAGAACCAAGCAGTGGCCTTGCTTCTGCATACCATTCTCCAGCAGTAACTGTAAACATTGGGCATTATCAGTCCTAGAAGCAGACACCAACTAAAAAACATGTTGTTGATTTCAGCAGCTTAGAAGAGACTTAAATGAAACGTAAAATTACTGAAAGTAAAATTACTGAAAGTAAATTCTGTCCTGGCTCAAACCAGGACACATCAAAAACATCCCATTTGATAGTTATTGTGCAATAAGGGAGAAAATAACTGCATGATAAACTAATATTTATCCCTACAATCACAACCATTGTGAATTCCAGTGAGTTTACAGGAAATCATGCAATACCTCTGTCTGTTCCTTGAAGTGTAAAATTAGCATTGATCTTCAGATATAGTGCAATCTGGAGATTGTCCACCAAGAAAATTCTAGAACTTCTATTTTTGAAAAAAATGTTATTTCTCAGATATTTCTGGATAATTANATACCTGTCGATCCACCTCACAAGTGGATTTGAGACACACATACCTGGAAAGATGATGCTTCAAAAACACAAATCCAAATAAGCCATCCTCAGCCTTAAGCATTGTCTAGATGATGCATGTTCCTGTTCCTGACTCCTCAGACCAACCAGACTCTACTGGATTTGTACCACCACCTTAGCTGTGATTTTTTCTGGATTTGTTTTTTTTCCCCAGCTTCCCTTTGTTGTTTCTTTTCAGGAGGCAGACATGACTCCTGCATTGTGTTACTACTTAAAACTACTACCTGATTATTTTAAAACTTAGCAACAGATTCTGAAAATGTATTGAGAAGAAGAGGAATGGAAGTTGAAATTTTTGATGTTATTTCTATGTTCTATAAACATATACAAAATATAGGGAAAGCATTGTCTTTCTGAATGTGTCAGTTTAAAATATGATCTTCAGATATAGTGCAATCTGGAGATTGTTCAGCAAGAAAATTCTAGAACTTCTATTTTTGAAAAAAGTGTTATTTCTCAGATATTTCTGGATAATTTAATTAAAGTGTTCTTGGGAATATCAAGTCTATATTTGTGTGTCAAAAACCTCCTAACTAGAATAAGATTAGAAAAAAGTTAATCAATTAGCTCAAGAGATAAATAGATCAGCCAAGTGAGACTTGAACCACTACAGATGTTAAAAACAGATGTTCATCACACAATACGTAGCTCATACTCAGAAGGTATTTCAGACAACTCTGTAAGATTGGGACAACTTCCCTATACACCCTATTAAGGGCAGCGTTTGTAAAATAAAATGGCAGCATGAGTATACTATAACTTGATGTATGGTCCACATATAATGTATACAATATACATGCATACATGTGTGCTTCTGAGCACGTCTGTCTGTGTAGAGAAAAACTGTATATAACTGTACTGTGCTCCCCAGCACAATTTGTGCAACAAGCTATCTGTTCAGCTGTGTCTGTCTGTACAACAGACACTGTCTGAGCAAAGACTCTCTCTGAGCATGAATTAAGTTACACTCGGTATGAGAAGCAATTTATCGATCCAGCCCTGATAGATTTCCTTTTCACTCAATTTTTACCTACTGTTAGGAAACCATAGAGCTTTGAAGGGAAAATCCAATAACTGTTGTTCCTGTTGAGTACTAAGTATCTGGAAGACCTAGAGCTTTAAAAGCATCTGAACTTGTAAGAGTAATCTTATTCCACACCAGAAAAAGAAAAAAACAACAAAAAACCCACAAAAAACACAAAACAAAGCAAAACAGAAAGAAAACTGTAGCTTGCTTTGGGGAGATCAGGAGAGCTAGGCTTAAATGCTTATTTTTCTGAGCCAAATCAGAGAGATGAATGTAAGTATCTCATCCCAATTCTTTGCCATCAGGCTATAAGCCATTTATTTCCCACATTTCATTAAAAATGGACTTATTATTTCAGTCTGGACAAAACAAACTAAGAGCTGAAATATCAGAAATATTTCCAGCTGTAGTTTTTTGTGATGTATAATCACTATTGGTATTTTTCTTTGGAAGAAGTATTCTTCAAAAGAAGAAAGTATTCTTCAAATGAACAATGCCTGATTTATTATGACAATCTGTTTATGAAGTTTTTGTTACACAGGAAAAAGATCCCTGCTTTTCTGTTTGCTTTTAAAATGAACCTAAGACACTTTTGAAAGATTTTGTGTCATCCTAGTGAGGCATATTGGCCAGGATTTGGGAGGAGAGTCATTTTTTCTGTATACAGCTTCCTTTTTCCTCCTCTTGCCCATGTCCAGGTGTAATTTTTTTTCAGCATAGCTTAGCCTTTTTCCTGTTCTTTCTTGATTTTTATTCTAACATGAGCAAGTAAGATGAGTGATTAGAACTCCTAATCTTTGGCTAATTTGTGTAGCAGGTTAGACTTGGGCCCTGGTTTTGCAATCAGATCTGACAACATGCATGTCCCTCCACAGTGACTTGCTTTGAGGTGGTGTTATCAGTGTTGAGCCATTCATGCTGTCTGCCGTATTACTTGTGAGTAAACATTTGATCTCCCTCCATGTAACTTTCTTTGCTTTCATGACAGTAAAATGAAGAATAATAACTTTCTTTTCCCTCTTCTTTATTGCTTTATTGTATAAGGTGTTTCAAATAGATGGGCCCAATTTGAAATTGAAAATATAATGAAATTGGTTCCATCTTTTTGAAACATCTTGTGTTATTGCTGCCCTAGCAATACCAGGTGAGTGGTATTGGCAGCTGTCTTCCCACAAATGCCAAAATACTAATTGCTTGCTGCCACAGGACAGTGCAATGTTCAAATTCCCAGGACTCATTGCTCTCACACCAAATATGAGGACCTCATCTAAGACTAATACAACTTACCAGCAAAAAAAGACCAGTGATTAATGATAAATGACTCCAAGTGTACATTAAGCATTATATAACCATACAGAGAGATAAGCAGGGTTTTGCAACTTCAAATACTCAGATGCACTCAACTTCATATTTACAATGAATTACAGTCTTCCACAATGGCAGTAATACAAGGAAGTTTATTTTGTCATGCTCAGATTTCATCAAATAACATCTTCAAACATAACTTCCCTATCCTCAGTAAAACAAGCAAGCTTTTGTGTGTTCCAGTACTAGCACAGAATGCAGATACTGAAGAGCATCTTAAATATATTGAGATGAAGAAACGATTGAATGATTTAAATATGATTTAATACAGGGTACAACAAAACATATAATGCAGCATTTCCCAGAATGTCTTCAGCGAAATCAGAGTTGCCAGAGGAGACACTTACTATGAAAATCATACCATAGCCTTTGGTGAATGGTGAAGATAAATTATGTGAGTTAACAAAAATTTGGGAACAGAGTATGTCTGATGGATTCAAAACAGGAGTTGAAGTTAAAGAATGTCACATAGACAGAAGGAAAGATTTCAGAGTACCTGGAAATCAAAAGCTCATATTTAAAGGAATAGACTGATAGGTGGGAATTTTATTCCCAGTTCTGCCCTTGACTTGCAACATGACCTTGAGTTAGTCTCTTCACTTCTCTGTTGCGTTTGGCATAATAGTGTACTGCTCTTCTTACAGAAAATGCCCCCAAAAAGATACCTTCCATTGATTTATTTTTCATCAGGAAGAAACAATGAAATACTGAAACAGCAAACATTTTAAGTAAAAAAATAGTGAAAACTTAAAAGAAGTTAAAAATTCCAAATGGAATTCTTAATTTGCAATTCCATCAAGGATTTTCAAGGTATATTTTGAAGGAATGCAGGCACTTTCTGTAAAAACATTCTTCAAGAAACACATTTTCTCATCAAAATTAAGTTTTAGTATAAAAACACAGAGCAAATTTGGCCAACCAACATCACGACATGCCTACTCATCTATATGTCATGAAATGAGTTTTCAGTGCCCAGAGGGCTGTGGCTTTCAGCTGACCAGCAGCTTTGGAGTATGTGACATGCTCCCTGCTGAGTGTCTCCTCCATCTCTCTGCAGTCTCTTCTAAGCAGCATAACATACCCTCGGATTCATCCATGACATACCTTCTAAGAATATACAGTGCTAAAACAATTTCCTCTTAGCAACAAGTCAGCTCATGATTCCTTCAATAACATTCATTTATTTTAATCCCTTTGCTCTTAATTAGTCCAAATGATTGTTCATTGCTTTCTCACACAGCTCCTACTACCTTATGTATCAACTGGCAAGACAGTAACAGAGTATGTTTGCTCAGCTGATAACAAGATGGAATTGTTTCTGGATTCATTCGGGCTGTAACACATATAATTACATACAACTGATAGGGGTGTGTTTAACACTCTACAGTACCCATAGGGTTAATTGACACAGCTTGGAACAAAATGCATACAGGGCATAAGCAGTAGATCTCTAGATCCTTAGGTGGAGTCTTTTACCATAGAGAACATAAAACTGGTTAAGATGTCATGGTTGTAGTGTAAGTAAGGAGGAAACACAGATGCAGGACTCTATTCTGGTGATAGTTGTTCACACATCCCTCCTGAGGACACCTGTAATTTTCCACAGCTGCTTTGGTTTTAACTGAGCCNCCTGGTTAAGATGTCATAGTTGTAGTGTAAGTAAGGAGCTGCTTTGGTTTTAACTGAGCCAAAATTTCAGTTACCTTAGTATTTTCCCAGCTTCATTGAGACTGAGGTTAGTTCTTGAATATTCCCAGCTTGCTTTCTGGTTTTACATCCCTGATGCATAAATGAAACATGGACAGTAATTTCTAACATCTCTAAAGTCATTCTGCTCGTTGTCTCATTGTGCTCGTTATTGCTTCCACTGGATCTAGCTTAGATAAACTCTTGTTTCAGAGCCACAGCTACACAGTTACATGTTTCTCATGCAGAGAAAATACTAGACAGTAGGATTGTGTCTTGTGCCTGTCTTGTGTGTATACATATACAGGTAAGTGAATATGAATTGTTGCTTTTCTGATTTAGTTGTTGGTATTTACTTTGGGAAGATATAAACAGAACAAAGCACAGAACAGTGAAGAAATATTAAATCATTGGAGAAAAAGATAAATCTTTAATACCTCTATGTAAACTGCAATTTAACTAGTCTAGAGCAATTATATTTATAAAAAATAGCACAGGTTTGTGCTGATACCCTCTTATTTTTTTTCTTTATTTGTCACCAAATGTTATATTTGATTACTGGAAAATACTTTTAAAGCAATTATTGAAAAGGTTCAAGCCTAATCAAGCATCTGTGACCCCACCAATTATCTCTGCTAATTGAAATAGTATGTTTCTTCCCCAAGTTGCTACTTCAAAAGGCCTGCATGACAAATAAATCAAGAGCTCATATATACAAACAAAATGAATCGTTCTCTTTAAAAAAGTTGTTTATTATACAGATTACTAGCCTTTCAGCTAGCTTATTTCTTAACAATTTTGAGTGTTTCAGAAAACTAGTTGGCCATTTCTATGGATTAACGTTTGGCATAATTTAGGTTAAATTTTGTAATATTTTTATTGTAGTTATATTGATGCATAGTATTTAAGTCACTATTTAGTTAATAGAAAAATAGGCTTTTATTTAAAAAAGAAAATGAAGACTTTTACACACATACATTTGGATACTAAAGCTATTTGAACAGATAAGAATTTTTCAGCATGAGGAGTCTAGCCCTGAAATGGATGATAACTGAGTTTTCAAAAGTCATCCTTCATAATACTTCTTAACTTGTTAGCAAAGCTGGACACATAATTGCAACACTGGAAGCCTTCCTTGTGAGTTGTAAACTGATGTGTATAGAAAGAGTTGTCTGGAAGCTTTCTTGGTAGCTATTTACTAGTAGTTATGTAATGGATGTCCAACTAAAATGTGTAACTAAAATGAAGTCAAATGTATGCTGACTACAATGTTTTCTCATATCTGCTAAGCTTTTAGTTATTTTATTTGCTCACTGAAGGATATTTTATACTATTTTTGTATAATCTTATATACCATTTAACACTTACAGACTGGCTAAATGGATTAACATTAAATAATAGGGTAGTAGCACAAGTATGGCAGGAACAAACGCCACGAGTACAGCCCGCTCTGAACATCTGCTCAGGAAGCTCTCTGCATTAAGGCAGCTGATATAAAAACGCTGCCCTTCAGTGGCTCATCCTTTTGTAGTTGCTTCTTTTATGTTTCCTATGGTATTTGCACCTTGATCTCCAGCAGGCTTACAAGTTTTCAGAAGTACTTTCATAGACCTATGGAACTGCACAGTGTGCAATGTACAGCACTAATATATTGCTCTCAAATCATTGATTTGGGTGTGTTTGCACAGTACAGCTTGTACTGGTAGAAGTTCTTTGGACATGCTACAAAGTTAGAGGTTTTCGAGTCATTTTTCACCAAGTGAATACAGAATATTCTTGCTGTGCCAAAAGGTAAAGGACTGTATTACACTAAATCATAATATTTGCATTTACAGTTAAGGCCATGATATTGCAGCGGCACAACTAAAGGCTACAAGGTACAGAGTTCTTGAAAACATATTTATACAGACTCCTTCTTCAGTACTCCTGCTATTACCTCAGGATCCAGAATTTTCTTTTTGGAGGGCTTCTTCAAATACTTCTGAAAAGGTCTGTTTTCTTTTTTATAAAGATTCTGGACACAATACAGAAGGAAGTTAATCAAAGCAGTTAATCCAATAACTCCATGTTTTGTCTTTTTCTGTTAGCATTCCGTACCTTGCAGTCACTGTCTACTAATATGTAAATTTGGAGTCGTTCATTTCCTACTTTTTAACTGACCATGATCTCTATGAACATATGCATGCTTATCAGTATAAATATGTACATTTTAGGCCTTGGCTTCACACAACAATGAAACCAAATATTTACAAAATACACACAATAGAATCCTCCATTTGTTAGTGTGATTCATATTTAACACTAGTATGTAATAAATTCATGTCAGTGTGGGCATAACCATTTGATTGCACCTTTAATACGCTCAGGATTTTTTTTAAAAAAAGGAAAATCATCACTCTTCTCTCAGAGATTTATTACCTTGCTAATAAATCGTCTCTAGAAAAAGTTGTGCACCCAACTTTGAGAAGTGGTCATCATGAGCAAAAAGTGAAGTGTGTGGGAAGATGGAAGTTAGGATCAGTCACAATCATAACATGTAGAATAAACTACAAAAAAGATTGAGAGAAAATACCAGCTTCATTTGTTGTTTGTTTTTTGGTTTGTTTTAAATAAACTGGCCTGGCACCCTGTACTTGAATCTTATTCTGCAAAGTGCTTTTCAAATTGGTGAGTTTCTTGATCAATCATGCTGATAAAAATACCTGCTGGAATGCCCCATAATAATACAGTATTTTTATGGGCATGACTTTGCATATGGATACGAATATGAACATAGAAATAGAATGAAAATCCACTACTGACACTGAAGCAGATAATTAGCCTCATATTGGAAGCTGTTTAAAAAAACCCCAGCAACTTGATTTGTGAACCTTTTGACTGCATAGATCCCATAAAATCAATTACACTGCAAATTCAGAAGAGTGGAACTTCAGTACTTATAGGTTGTTCACATTGCCTTTTTTGTTCAGAGCCTTCAAAATAGATCACAAATATTAATTTACTACAACCCAGGATCTCATGAAAAGAAAATGGTCTGTCTGTCCCTGCCTTTTTCCATCTTACCTTTCAAGAGACTGCTGTTTTCCTGGCAGCCCCAGCCCAGAAGCAAGCATTTTGAAGGGGCCCTTGGAAAAAACGTCAGCCATACAGATCAACCTTTTCCTATGGATAATATCCACTTGAACATAAGGATCTCAGGAAAGCCATCAAATCTTTTTCCTACACTGCTGAACTGCAGGGATTTTGCTGCAGAGATGGGACCTAACTGTACTTCAGGGGACTTCTATGAGAATTTGCTAAGACTCCTGGTGATGAAGGCCAACCATTATCTTTGTTCAGATCTCAACTGGACTTTATTTGTCTGCAGCTTGACATGCTCTATTGAAGTGATATGGCATAGAAATACACATTTTCCTGTTTTGAGCGAATTGAAAAATCATGTGTTTTTAATTAGCTGTGAAAGGACTCTACAGCAGCTGGTACTACAAATCATATGAAAAGACTTGCCCTGCTTTGGCTTTGCACTTGGGGTATCAAACAGTTAAGTGCCTGCTTTTCTACAGTGAGTGATGAATGTGAATTGTGTGGATTGAAGAAAGCGTGGGGTTTTAAACACAGGCTCTTCCCATTTCATTTCAGTGCTGCCGGGCGGCTGCTAATTTACTTTTGCTCTATTGCCTGTTTCTGCATCATTACTGAAACTGTGTTAGTCATAGACTCCCTGAGATGTTTTACAACATTTCTTGAATAACAGACAGCTGGTTTACAGGGAGAGCACACCATACAGGCTTCGGTCCTTCCTATGCTCATATGTATGCTCCTGGGCAGGGGATGGTAAAACACAGAGTCCTGCAGTAAATCTCCGAGGGAAAAGAAGGAGGCATCCCCAGAGTGGGATTTCCACTTCGCTGTTGTTCTGTAAACTGCTTTGCTCTGAAAGAAAGAGAGCAGGAATTGCAGACAGCAAGCTTTCCTCCCCTGAGTCTCTGCTTTGGCTTCTGTGATGGAGAAGCTAAGAAGCAGTGCCAAATGTGCTCAGTTAATATTTCTTGAAGCTGTATGAATTTGTTACACGTGCTCCATGGTACTCATTTTAGGAGGGCACAAACGTCCAGTCATGTTTCAGCTTTCTAGTGATAGCCTCATTCAGATGAAAGGGATACTGCACAAGAGCGTTGAAAAATGGGATGGGCAGGCAACAAACATTAACAGCAAACTAATATTTCTCTGTTTTGCCACAGTTTGTCCTCAGCCTTTGGAAGTATATACAAGCAACTTTCCCTCACCGTTTACTTAATTCATGGATACAGGCACTAAAACAAATTTGAAATATTCCATGTTTTTTTTCCCCTCCCTACTATCACGCTCAGATACTCATCTATTCAAAAATGGTACCATGTACTAAAGCTTGTTAGATTTGAGTTCCTTTCAGCATCCAGCATCACCACTCGCAGTTAGCACTACCATGCTATTATGATACCATGGAAATGGAAGATGTATGTAAGCGTTAAATAGCCAGTATTACTTATTGTTATTGAAATTACATACCCTTCAAGACCTGTGCATATCAATCTTAAGGCTCTAGAAATGAGTCACATATTTTATCATATTTATATAGTTTCACGTACCATGTTTTGAGTACTTATGTGAAGGGTTTCCATGTTTTGATAACTAATCTAATGTTATTACAGAACACTAAGTGCTGAAATCCTGGCTAAGACTGCAGCCATGTAACCACAGACTGGCTATGTGTATACTTACTTTGGTACATCTTCCAGACTTATTCCTCTAAAGCCTTTTCCCCTCCCAATTTCTGTGCAAGTCACAACACTTTCAAAACACTTCTATAGTTCTTTTTATGGTTTCTAACAAACATAATAGAAAATTAATTATTTAATATAAGGAGTAGCAAAAATTACTCTGAAAAATTTCCAGGTCAATGATAAAAAATGTTACCTGCATCCTAAAGGTGGAGTTGTATGAATTGGCTGATTTGTCTGATTTGCCTCTGTTGCAATGTGAAGAACTACCTTTTCCAGCTCATTTGATAACCCGCTGAAGAATTTCCTCAGTGTGTTCACTATATAAGAAATCGACTCAATCAATTTCCATTAGTGAGAAAGCTATCTCTGGGAAAATAAAGAAGTTTTAACTCACCATAGCAGAAACACTTTCATATTTTTAAACCTGTCAAAAATGAAATTCATGTTGGCTTAAGCAGAATAAGTAACTCAGGTGAGGAGATACTACCTATAGTTGCATGGGCATTTGTTTTTACTCACAGTTAGAGTATTTAAAAATTAACTTTTGGTCCCCAAAACTACTGAACTTCATTCTTCCAGGTGTTTTCTAAAACAGCATCAAATAACCCAGTAGATGTGCTGGCTTCTCCCCATGTAGTACAAACACAACACCCTAGCTGGCTGTCCATATAGATTCCCCAGAAGCACTTGTGAATTCAGCTATAGAGATATGGCGAGTTGACCTTTGCCAGCTGTCAGACACTCAGCCAGCTGCCCTCTCAATCCCTCTCCTCAACAAGAAAGGAGGAGAAAATAAAATTAAAAGCTTTTGGGTCAGTACTGAGAGTAATTGGTGGGTGATCTCTCTCAGACAAAACAGACTTGACTTGGTGAATATTAATATAATTTATTGCCAATTAATGTCGGATGGGGATAAATATAAAACCTAAAACACCTTCCCCCAACCCTTTACCCCTTTTTCCCAGGCTCAACTTCACTCCTTCATTTCCAGCTCCTCTACCTTCCCCCCCAGCCCCAGGCAGCGCAGGGGGATGGGGACAGGGGCTGTGGTCAGTCCAAGGCAGCTCCTCTCTGCCACTCCTTCCTCCTTCATGGGCTGCTGTCCTTCAGGATGAACATGCTGCAGCCTGGGTTCTCTGTGGGTTACAGTTTCCTCCAGACATGTCCACCTGCTGCAGCGTGACCCTTCCCAGGAGTTGCAGGGGAAACCCTGTTCCGGTGCCTGGAGTACCTCCTCCCCCTCCTGCTCTCACCTTGCTGTTCACACTGTTGTTTCTCACAATTTAAACAAAAATTAAATTGTTTTGCCCTTTCTGAAACATGCCTTCTCCAAGGCACCACCAGCATGGCTGCAGGGCTCAGCTGTGTCCTATGGTGGGGTCTCACATGATGGGCACTTGGGCACAGATACCTGACAGAAGAGATAAATAGAGTCCTAAACACACAGTTTGACACATCTTACAAGGGCAAGACCTATTCTTAAAAGCATTTGAAGTATGTTGAACAGATTTTATAGGGATATGGCTATCTAGATACTCTGAGGTAATGAAGCTTGGCTGACACATTAGATGTTCATACAATAATACTGGAGTAATACTCACCTCATGTTTATTTTTACAACTTAGAATCAATTAAAATACGTCCTTCGAGACCTGAACCTTATCAACCTGAATAATCTGAAAGATTTTTATCAGTTTAAAGTATTTGGTCAAATATGCTTAGAAATTTATGCCGAGCAACGTGATTTGCCTCTGAGTTCTGCCCACCTGACCCTCCCAATTCCTCCTTTACTGTGTACCCATCCACATCTGATTGATGGTGCTTCGTTACTTCGAAGTCTGAGATTAACGATCAAGTTCCTACATCTTGGTCACCTGATTTGGAAGGAAGGAGTGTGATTTGAATTGTGGAGGTTAAAAAAAGAAAATATTTTTCTTGTCTTGCTATGGCTGAAAGGTCATTCTTGAGCACAAGCGGTTTAAATAATTTATCATGAGCTACTGAGTCATAACAGAGTGACTGATCTGTCTTTTACTACGGTGACATTCTATTTTTTCAGCTCTCTGTATTTTTCTGTCCTGTGGTAGTATTAAATAGCTCTTGATCTGCAGTAACCAGAAATGTTTAAGCACTCTGCAACTGCATAATGATGCATCAGATCTGTACCTTTCATAGTCTGACTAACAGAGAAGTGCCTTGGTGGGACTACATGCTAAAAAGAAGTGTTTTGCCTGGGAACAGAGTGCCTGTTATCAGCTTTGACTGCATCATTTATTTTCTAAGTAGCCTGTGCGTACTCACTTTGCAACAGGAGATGATTTGAGACTCCAATGCTGATCTACTCTTTGCATTTCTGCATTGGCATTGAGAATCTTCATTAAGTTAAGTTTGTCTTCTTTACTTTTTGTGCTTCATTGTTCTGTACAGTCTAGGGGGTTATTATGTCTTTTAGTAACTGAAAAGTTGCCTAGAAGTTAAAATAATTATCGTGGCTGCTACTATTTCACAAATTTCATTTTGTCTTCAAGGAAAGTATCAAATATGAAAATGTTTTTGTTTTCTCCACCTAACTTTAAATATTTATATGTACTGAAGACATTCCGGATCATATTCTCTGAGAGAATATGGAAGCTTGGCCCCTTCAAAAGTGTTTCTACCAAAATATCTTTCCAGTTTCTGACTACTTTGATTGCAAAACTTTCTTCACCATAACTGCAAATGCTTCTAGCTGCTGTGTAAAACAGCCAGAACACCTTTCCTCAAGAAAGACTGCACACTCCTCTTCCTTCTGTTTCTTTTTCCTCGTCCCTTCTTTTGACCCCAAACAATGATTACAGATAGAAGCTAAGACCTCTGTGGGGATACAGGTTCCATTATGAGAAGAAAAAGGAACACTTGGAAGAAATTCTGTAGTTCAAGAAATGAGGAGTAGTGTAACACTGTCACATAAAAAAAAAAAAAGCAGAGGACCCACATAGAAAACCCACATAGAAAAAGAAAGGAAACACTGGATCCTGTCATGAAGCTGTTGGGCTCCATGCAGAGCTACCCCTTATGTTGGTTGTGTTTTGGTGACATAGCCTGGTTGAGTACAGCAATTCTTGTGGGTCCCTCCTTGTGGGCAAGGAGCCATTGGGCTGCCACAGATTTCCACCCCTCCATCTCTGCAGCCGAACAACCCCCTTGAGTCCCCAGGGTCTCTCCTCATGCTGTTTCCCCTCACCTGTCCCGTGCAGTGTGTCCTGCCCAGGCTGAGATGGGGCATCCTTAGGAGGCTGTTCTGTCAGCACAGAAAGAGGTGGAAGCTAAAAACGAGCAAGGTAAAGGAATATGGAAAATCATAACACTAAAAATTAGTTTTGGAAAATAAGGCTTTAAGAGGGAAGACCTGCTGCCACAAAGACTGTACACTCAGTTTGTACTTCTGCTGGACATTAACAGGCACTAGAGGAGGAAGGTGGTGTATGTATGTTTTTGTTGTATTACATTAAGAATGACAATTAATTTCTTCTTACCTCATTGTTAGATCTCCTGTTGGTATTCCATCTACTTCAAAATTTGGATATAGTTATCTTGAATTCACAAAGGTGTTGAAAGGATTAATTACTTGTTTTGGAAGTGTTCCCCATTACTTGAAATCAAAGCATTATAAAGATCAAATTACAATGTTACCAAATAACATAAAATATGTTACTTCAATTTCAGTCCTGACTAGTCAAGTTTTATGTAGACAAGGCTACATCTGAACATATTTCTCTGCTTATATATGTTTTTTTCACAAACAGTCAGATGTTGTGTCCAATTACGTTTGAAATAATCTATCAATTTGGAAAATTGTGAACACTCTCATCCTCGTTGCACATTTTCTGAAACTGTTAAGAAATGTGAACGAAACTGTATTCTTTAGATATATTAAACAGTAGAAAACTCCACAAATTTTGTCTTGATTTTTCAGGTGTGCTTAGTGATTTGCCTTAGTGACCAAACCAGTCATCAGCCAGTAACATGATTTTGATTTTCTTCTACTACAAGGATCACCTGACTTTACGGAGTGGTGTAACGTTTGTACTGGTTTACACAACAGAAAATCAGATAAAATGCAGCATGAGTAGATTGTGCCAGACTAACTTGATCCCTTTTTTTAGGCAAGAGAAATAATTTTCTTGACAAGGTTAATTTTGCATACTTGATCCATTTGTAGTTCAGTAGAGCTTTTGGCACAGCTACATGTGGGGAATTGTTAGTTAAGCTGAGGAGGATGAGGAGAAGTATAAGAACATCAATACAGTAAATCATGGGCCAAAGATGAGACAACGAGGTACATTGTGCTGGCAAACCATTGGGCTAGATGGACACTGCTGGTGAAATTCCTTAGGGAGCAGCAGCTGCTCATCCTTGGCCAAAGGGAGGAATCTGCCAGCTGAGACTGTTGGTGAGATGATGTTCAGAGGTGCTGCCAAAGCTGACTGATGGGTATCTGGCAACCGGATGAAAAAAATAGAGAGACTGTAAGGTCACAGTAAAGCATGAAGAAATACAATAGGACAAAAGAGAATACTGCATATAGGAGCTACATATAGGAAATTCTGCCATGAGCTGGAGGTTATCACCTGGAAAAAAAAGAAGAGGAAAAAATACTTGTTGGTACTATTTGGCCAGAGGGTAACTGTTAGCCAGCACTGTGATGGAACAGTGAAAACAGCAAGGCTAACACCAGCTTACAGTTCAGGTCACTCTCACCACTTCTGAGCTCTTTAACCGGTCGTATTTAGTATCTTGTCTAAAACCTGTAACTTCACCCATATTGAAGGAAACTCAACTCAAAACCAAAGAGGATACACAAATGCAGCTTGCAGGATAAGCAGAAGAGTGCAGGGTCCATGCTAACAACAACAACAAAAAAAACAAACAAAAAAACTAAGAAAGCATAAGTTTAGCCTAGCAAAAGAAAAAGTGTGGAGCGGGTATTATAAAGATCTTAAAACCGAGGAGAATGGTGAGCTAGCTCAAGTCAAGGCCAGAATTGTCAGGCAAGACAAATGGGTATAAAATATTCAGAAATAAATTGAAGCTTAAAATTAGAAGTTCCTAACTATTATAGCAAGGAAGAAGCAAAAAATAAAAGATAATCGTAATTATCTGAACTTCTGAATGAAACTATGTGATTCCTGACTCCATGTGATGAATAACACCGTAGTCAAGGAAGTGGTGTTACCCAAGAAGGTCCTTCAAGGATAACTTCAAAGAGTGCTCGACAGAGATAACTGAGTTGACTTCCTAATGAGCTTGTTTGGATCTTAGCTGCAAATGTAGGAACACAGAACAGCCAGGGGATGACTGCACAGACTCTGGGAACAGCAGTGGCATGCGTACAGGCACAAAAAGTGCAGGAGGCCAAGGATGCAGAAACAGTAACAACAAAGATGAGGTTGCAAATTCAATGATCCTCAATGTGTAACAAAAAGTGTGTTGTACCTCAGCTTGTCCAGTCATCCAGCTGCACGGTGCTCACTTGTACATCCACACCTTCCTTGTAGCACTGCTCTCTGTGGAGGCTGGCAATACATGGTGACTTGGTCTTCATCGTTGAGGGAGTCCCACATGGCAGGTAAGTTCTATGTCATTCAGTGAGAGGAGAAATATGTCAAGTCAGTGAGAGATGTGCAACTTCTGATAGCAGATTTGCTTCTTGTTCCCCTTACATACCTCATGAAAGATAATCAAGTAATATTTCCTAGTTAAAAAACTAACAAACAAAAAAAACCAAACCAAAACAACAAGTCTTCTCATTAATCATAGAATCATAGAATGGTTTGGGTTGGAAGGGACCTTAAAGATCATCTAGTTCCATGGACAGGAACACCTTTCACTAGACCAGGTTATTCAAAGCCTCATCCAACCTGGCCTTGAACACTGCCAGGGAGGGAGCAGCCAAAACCCTTCTGGGCAACCTGTGCCAGTATCTCACCACCCTCACAGGAAACAAGTTTTTCCTAATATCCAGTCTAAATCTACCCTCTTTCAGCTTGAAACAGTGCCCCCTCATCCTCCACTCCATGCCCTTGCAAAAAGTCCCTCTCCAGATTTCTTGTAGGCCCTCTTCAGTACTGGAAGGCTGCTATGAGGTCTCCCAGGAGCCTTCTCTCCTCCAGGCTGAACAACCCCAACTCTCTCAGCCTGTCTTCATAGGAGAGGTGCTCCAGCCCTCTGATCATCTTTGTGGCCCTCCTCTGGACTTGCTCCAACAGCTCCATGTCCTTCTTATGGTGGGGACTCCAGAACTGGACATAGTACTCCAGGTGGGGTCTTGTGAGAGTGAAGTAGAGGGGGAGAATCACCTCCCTCAGCCTGCTGGTCACGCTTCTTTTGATGCAGCCCAGGATATCGTGTACTTTCTGGGCTACAAGTGCACACTGCTGGCTCATGTTGATCTTCTCATCAGCCAACACCCCCAAGTCCTTCTCCTCAGGGCTGTTCTCAATCCATTCTCAACCCAGCCTGTATTTATGTTTGGGATTGGCTTGACCCAGGTGCAGGACCTTGCACTTGGCCTTGTTGAACTTTATGCAGTTTGCACAGGCCCAACTCTTCAGCCTGTCAAGGCTCCTCTTAATCTTCACCTCTGTCCCTTCTTCAGACTATACAGTAAAGACTCATCCCTAGGAGCTGTACTATGCAGGTTTGAATCTCTGGTCTCTGCTCAGCCAAAGCCCTTGTTAAAGTCAATGGATTTTTTTCTGTAGAGGGTATTATTTAGCAGTGTCACTGAAAAATTTATTCCCCTACCTTAGGCTTCTCTACACATCTCCTTGACTGTCTTGACACTTACTTCTTTATACAAGACATCATCCAATATGTTTTTTTCTAGGATCATTGATTCTAACGTGTATACGCTTGCTTTAAAGGCTTATTTTGCATGGCTCAAGGTTAAATATATTTATGGAACACAATTGTTCTAGGCAACTGGCCCTGCTTTACAAAGTATTGATATGTGTCTTAAAGCAAGGCAAGTTCATAGCCAAGCTGATGTCAGCTTGCTTTGAATCATAAAAAACCATATTTCTAAAACACGTCCTGCATTATATACATAGATGGTTTCATTATATACATAGATGGTTTTTGCCACAACCTCAGAAATTAGTGAGGTTATGATACATACAAAGCTATGTACTTTGTGACTCTGGTCTAATCATACTGTGATTTACTGCTTGGGATTTGTTTTTCCTCCCCATATGAATTGTCCATGTGTTAATATATTATCCACCTCAACCCGAGATCATCTTGGCTGTATTTTGTCTGCACACAACTGGGAAGCCCTTACACCAACGTAACAGCTCATGCGAGAGACAAAGGAGAAAAGACAATCAAATTATCTAGGATGTTTTTTCAGGTACAGCTTCAATGGCATAAAATAAAGATGTTATTTTTAATACAATCTTTAAAACCAGGGCTGCATCCTGTGACCTCGTCTCCGATGTGCAGGGGTGCTGAGTTCAGAAACTGCAAGGACAGCCCACGCTCTGAAGGGTCACCTGAGACAACTCAGCCATGGGGGCTCTCTGCTGCTCTGAAACCCCAGCCCGGTGTTTGTTACAGGGTATAATGATCTTTCTGGCTCTATTTTTAGATGCAAGGTAAAAGGAAAAGCATAGATGAGCAGTAAAGCAAACGTATGCAGAGCTCAAGAACAGAGGAATCTTTCCACAGGAAAAAGTCTTGATTTTTTGTAAGATTTGCTTTTTCCTTTCTCATCCCACAGGTATTTTTTATAGCGTTATAAATTTTTCATTGAATTCTTTGAAAAAGAGCAGGTTCTTATTTTTATTTTTTTTTTTTAATAAGCGTTGAAAATTTAGTACCCAACATTTTGTATCTTCTTTCCCAGGCTCTGGTCATGACTACTCGTGACTAAGGATCCTACGGCGCATTCTGGGAAACTCCTGCCTGGCATCAGAGCATAGGATGCAGCCCCGTGCTTGAGTGAGGGTGGTACCCAGCTGGCACTGGAGCCCTGTGGAGGGTGAAGGGGAGCCACTGCCTGGGGCTGGCTGGCTGGGAGCAGCAGAGGAAGGGTCACTAACCAGCAGGAACCCTTCTTTGTCGAATGCAGGAGGTGCGAGATGAACCCCTGGTTCTAAAAATTTCTTTTTGAAGGTAGTAGATAATTGAAATAACATTATTTATGGAATGAATAGAGAATTGGAACCCTCCAAAATATAGGCTGCTGTTTTATTTATATTTCCCAGAGCACCGGTTTGTAAGCTTCTCTTACATGTAGCCAAGAACTACACCAGCAGACAAACAGAGCACACCCTGCTCCCTCATGCCATAGCAACTCCACTGCAGAAACAAGTGCTAAATCCTGAACTTTTTTTATGTTGGGAGAATTTCAAGTTAAATTTATTAATCTTCTGCGACAGAAGCAGCACGGGAAGTGTGAGACACCTCGGTTTGCTGTAATAATTTATCACGTCCATTTACGGGAGCTTTTAAAACGTGGAAGATTTCCTATGTTCTTCTGGTTCAACACTTTGGCTGTGCCTGTTAAGGCATTGCTCGGCGTTCTGTGACTCTAGCGTGCCCTGCTCAGCCAAAAAAAAGGGGAGAATATTTTAAGCAGGTCTTTTGAAAGGTTGCTAGAAAGGAATCAATAGCACATGAATATATATTACGGAGCTATACGATGATATGTGACTTGGCTGATGTTCTATGCCCCGTTAAGAGGCGTTGTTTAACACGCAACAGAAAATGACCTGCTTCCCACAAGCAGGACCACAGCTGCTCGTTTGTCTCCGTTCAGGCCAATAAAAACGGATACCAAACGAAAAAGAAGAAAGAGAGAAGAAATCCCCGCGGATTAACGGAAGGCTTCCCCCCATCATCCCGTTTTCCGTGAGTCGCTTCTACCCCGCAGGCACCTTGCAAGGGCACCGGGTGGTTTTTAAACCCCCCGGAGCCAGGGGGGACGGGCAGACCCTCCGCCCGCTCTCCCACCCTCGTAGTGTCCCGGCATCGCGCCTCGGAGGTGCCGCCCGGTGGCCGCTTCCCGCCGCCGCTGCCGGGGCTCGGTGCGGGGCGGCCCCGGGGCACTCGCGGGGCCGAG
>VZRW01011122.1:237702-266408 GCA_013398125.1 Aegotheles bennettii
CCCCGCCGCGTCCCCGCGCATCGGGCGCGGTGTCTCCTCCTCTCGGGTTCCTCGGGGCCGCCCCGGAGTACGGGCGTCTGAAGCACAGCCTAAGTTTTCACTTGGAGCCAGAGCCAGCCGCGTTCCCTTCGCTGTGTAAATCCCACGGCAGAGAAACCCGAATGGCCTCGTGTGTGCAGGGCTGTGGATCTGCTCGTGTGGGTTTTCTTGCTGATTATTAACAGGCTTCTGATTGTCTGGGATTACTTTTAGAATAAAGTAAATCTCGGCAAATATCGGTGCTGACCATATATAGAAGTAGTCACAGGGAGAAGAACTGTAACCTCGGTATTGCTGACACACATTGAGAAACTTTTAAAGAAAGGCAAACAGAAGCCAGGATATGTCCTGAGGATGTCTTTGCCCAAGCAATATATTTTCCTGTGTTTATAGCCTACGTTGGCTGAAGTGTTCATGCTTTTTTAATTTAATTTATTTGCATGTCTATGCACCTCAAAGTCACCAAATGATATATTGATTTTATTTCATGTGCTTCTGTATATTTAATCTGACAATGTCTGGTTTGCTTGCTTGTGTTGGACCAGGACTGCAGTAGGTAACATTGCTTTTTCCAGAATGGAAGCCCGGTTTGGTGGCTTTCAGAAATGTGCCTCAGCACAGAACAAGCTGGTCACTTGTACGGTAGCAATTCTTCCTGGCATGGAATAAGTATTGCAGGGTTTTCTGATGTTGTGTGCCCTACAAAGTTTTCATGGCTTGCTCTCTTTTTTTAAATATATATTCTTTTATTTTTTAATAGTTCTGTTATTACCAAAAGCTTTTACCATGTACATTATTGCCCTGTAGGGCAATATAAAGATTACATTTTCTAGTGCTGAATCTCATTTAAAGTAATGTGTTTTTACTTCGGTGCTGTGTTCATGTTAACAAGGTAACTTCAGCTTTACAGGAGAACAACTGAATGACTTGAACTGAAACGCTGAAAACCATTCTCTTGGACTCTCTTGGATGTAGCAGTTTTGCTGGATTTTAGTAGCAAAGCAATTAAATATTCCAGGGATAATCCAGTATGAAATTCATCTGATTTGTTGCCAGCTATATCAAAACAGGTTGCAAGTTTTCTTATTTCCTTTTACCAGCTGCACTCTGCCACCAAATCCAGAAATAGTTTTGTATCCTTTCACGTTTCATTCAAAAGAAATAGAACCTGATTTATTACAGAAACTCTTGTGAGGTGGAAATTCATGTCACTTTAAAGTAGATGAACAGTAACTTTATGAAAGGAGCCAACTGTATACCTTAAATCCATATATCTGTATATTGTCAAGTGCAATCCATTTTTATTTCTGTTACTGAAAGAAATTTAAATTTCATCTTACTTGTAGTAATATGGTCTGCATCAAACAATTTACCAAAATATTTAAGAGTAGCAGTCTTGGAAATTGGTTTTCATGGTGAAAAGCAACCGTGACTATATGCAACATCACAAACACAGTGCTCAATGGTGTCTTAAATTACAGTCAGTGTTAAGGATTAAAGTATTTTATTTAACTTGTAAACTGGTCTAAAAAATTGTCACACTTAAAATACTCTTCATTCTAGAGCTACAGTTGCTACTTTAAAGCTGCCCAACCTCCCTTTCTTGCATTAGTATTTGGAGTTCAGTTTAAGTGCTATGAATGTTTTCAGGATCAAATCCTGAAATGCTGAAGAAAAATCTTGTGATGGCTAAGGTGGAGATTTCTTCTACATACCTTCCCTCAGTCTTGATTTTAGCACACAGAAAGCCTAAATGTGTACTTTGTGCCTGCAGATACTGCGCTTACATGGTGTTGTGTGACTCAAAAAGGAAGGGGAAGGGGTGCAAAAGGTGCTTGATGCTAGAAGAAAGTTTGGAGTGATCTGGATGGCGATAATAAATTTTGTGGATTATCATATTATGGCTTGTTTGCCATTAAGAAGCAGATGTGGTGCTCTGAGGATGAGACAGTATTTGTGAGGCATTTGAAGGCAACGAAAGCTCTGCTCAGTGCATGTAAATACATGGTTGCTGAGTTTAGTACATAATATAATAGAACAGTTTACTAATATTATTAGTATCCATTACTGTAGTGGCAGCTTTTCATTTAATGAAGACATATAATTAGGCTTTAAAATAAGGAGAAGAATATGTGGGGGAGGATATTCAAAGCCATCTTTATCAGTATCCTCAGCTATATTTAAGTACCTTAGTTTGTGAATATGTAACAGATGTTTAAATGGATCTGTAAGTTTGGCATGAAAAGAAGGAGCAAGCAGTCTGTTTTGCAAATTTGTTGAGCAGTGTTACTGCATCCTTCGTGACTTTGTTCTATGTCTTGCTTCAATGGAAGAACATCAATTCTGCTAGACTGCACGGCTGCTGCGATGTGAAACTCTGTCAGTTAGAGATGCTGGGAGGGTGTATATCAACTGCACCTCTAGACACACAAACTGTGCCTTTCCCCATGCAACAAAGAGTGGTGTAGAATATACGCTGAGGTATGTTCCTGATGGCATTGGGATACAAAACAGAAGAAATGAATTTAGTATAAGCCTGGCGTGCCATATTTAGATTGAGACTTCTTGCTCAGGAGTTGTTTATGTCTTATTTTTGTTTTAAGAGAGGATAAGACCACACTGTAACACTTTCTACTGCTTATACCTTGGTTGAGTGCTGTCGGAACACAACCTTCTGCATGCAAGCCTGGCTTGCAGATTCAGAGAGGGCAAAGAGAAGCTCTTCTCCTGAATGTAACTGGTTGAAATTACTGTGTGTAAAATAGAAGAGGATAGAAGGTTAACCCTCTACCTATTGAGAGTATGTGGTTTCATGGTGGAGGCATCAGTTAGTAGGAAGGTAGACTTAAGTGAATTTCTTCATTAAATGTTTGCAAACTGAAGGCAAGGTCTTGTCTATGGTTAGAAAATTTTTTGAAAAACAAAAATAAAATATGTAATTTATATTAGAAATTATAAATATTCAGTTGCTGAAATGAGAGCTAGAGGCAGTTTAATACTTCTGTAATTTTAATCTTGATGGAGATAGTTACAGAGAAATATCTAATAATACAGCTACAGTATGGGTAATGGGGAAATATTCTGGATACGATTTGAAAATGCAGCCACTTGTCAATGCCCTTACCTTCCCTTCCTTGTTTTCTGTGCTTTTGTTCTAAAGTTGTAGTAAACAAAACCCAAACTGTTTAATTTAGAAGACTTTCCTGCAGGCAAATTCAGATGCAGTGCAGGAGTTTAGTCACAGTGTCAGAGTTCCACGCAGTCCGACTGTCTGACAATTTGCCTGGCCTCAGTTGGGAGTGTTATGCCTGGTATTGACCTCCAGAAGGTTGTAGCTGCTCTGCTAGTTTGTAGCAAGTTCTTGTCAGGGTAGTGAATGTTGCTGGGGGATTCAGGATTGTCCGGTTATATCCAACAAGTTGATGGAATTGTGCTCTTTAATGAGTATTTCTGATTTTTCAAAAGCTTGTAATACAAAAAGTCAGAGGTTTCCCTCTTACTTGTACACTCATAGAGGACTTGAGAGACTTTGGGGAGACAAGATTAAAAAAAAAATAAAAATGCTTGGAATTTATGTGACACACCTCTGTTGACGTGCCAGTCTTCTGTTAAAGAAAATGTTCTATTCTCAATGCCTGTGGTTGGCCGGGGTGTTTTGTGCAGTGTTATTTGTCTGCTTAGCTCTGGCTGTGTTCATGACTACCGTTCTGTCTGATATTACCTTACTTAATGGTATTAGATATACTGGAACAAGATACTGAGGTGAGGGCTCTTCATGGGACTTGGAGCCCTATGTGAGGCATAAAGGGACCTCTTTCCTGGTCAAGTCTACAGAGTTGTGGCAATGTATGTTGTCCTGCACCCTCCTTCCCCCTTACCTAAGCATGAGAAGGCTCCCCCAGCATCTAGGATCAATGGTTTTTGAGAAATCTTCCCAATATTCCTGCATGAGGATCTGGGGTGTCATCTGTAGCTTCTAGAGGAAATAACTCTGATGGTTTTGAAGGGGAAATAATGGTACGTATTATCAACCAGGATTTACAAAATAGCTCTGAGGGGCAATCTACCACTAGCCGACAACTCCATAATTTCATGATGAAATAAGTAAATTTATTGAGTTCAGTAATTACATGGGTTTTTGGTAGCAGAAGATACATTTTTAAGGCAGTCAAACCATACTTTTTAAAAAAATCTTACTAAACACATACTGAAGAAGCAAAGCATTTTACTTCCTTCAGCCTTGCATTATAGTTGCATCACACTATTTATAGGAGTGAAATAGCTAGTCAAGCTTAAAAAAATGACAAGTCTCTCTAAAACCTTAAAAGCCTTGTAGAAGGTACTGGTCTGCAACAAAGCCAAATAATTTGGTGCAATAATAACAGACTTAGTGTAGAATATTAATTACTACTTTTGGTTTCATATGGCTTGGAAAACACTTACTGGCTTCATGGCTATTACTCAGGAACGAGAGCAAGCAGGTCATTATCTTGAAGCAACATAGTTGTAATGCAACATACTAAAAATGCAAAAGAAATGTCTGCAAAACACTGAAAGAACAGTGTCAAATTTGTAGAGAAAAATATTCAATTCCTCTTTATACTAATGTAGATGAGCTTGTCCCCCAGGGTGCTGTTGTGGGTGAAAGCAGACAGATCTCTGTGCTCTCACAGGACTTGAAACATGAGGGAGGCTGGGTCCATCTTGGGGTATTAAGGCATCAACGTTCATGCTGCACATACTGAAGCAAGAAATATCTGTTATGCATATGGAATTTGATGGCATGAAAGGCTTGATTTAATAGCTGCAGGCTCTATATTGGTCACCTATGTGAAATATTACTGCTTTTTTTTTTGCCAGAAGCCTTTTAGCACTTGCCCATGTTTCTCTAGCAAAAAATTAATAGTACTAATTGCCACTTCTTTTATCGTTAATTTCTGAATCAACACCAAGTATTGCTATAGCAACAAATCCTCTCGAACTTCACTGCAAACAATTAGTAGGAGAATTTGATCTCGATATGTAATAAGCACAATAGTAAGAACTATTCAAAGGATTAGGGAACTTTCTTTTAAAAAGAAGGGAAGTGATACAGATGCTCAAAACTCACAGAAAAACAGAACTTGAAAATTTTCAGAATTATCTTTTTATTAATCTTCTCCAATTGCTGTACAAAGGGGCATACTTGCTTCTAACAAAATAATTACAGCACACTGAGTCTCCCCTGATAGAAGATACGTCACCCTGTGGAATACTCTGCAGATTTTTATCTCTGATAACGATGTTTCACCATAAACTGCTGCACCTTCTCCCGAAGGGTGACTGTTCTTCAGCCCTGACACTGACAGTGGATGTACAGGAAAACCTTAAGTAGGCTTCAAAATTTGCCAGACAGCAGGCAATCCAAATCTATCAAGTCAGAATTTAGATAGTGCTTTATCTCTACTTTTTCACCAGCTGAAGCATCCTTCTCTCTTTCATCGAAATGGATTGCTATTTGCGTTTTACCTTGGCATCTCTCTCGATAACAAGCGGACAAGGGAAGTTACCCATTCATACACACGCTCAAATCAGGAGGCGTAAGGGTTGTGGATGTGCAAAATACCTGAGGAACGGTGGAATAAAATAGAGCTGCCTTGGACAGTGTGTATGATTGGTGGTGTTGTCCATGATAGATTTTGAGGTAGTGAAAGCTTATAAATTTTTAGGGGGAGCTAGTTTCTGAGGGTGTTGATTTGCTGTGGGAGAAGAATAAGAAATAGAAGAATAGAAAGAAATAGAGTAAGAAATAGAAGAATAAGAAGCATAAGAAAAAGTGAAGGGTAAAAAACCTGTAAATTAAAGAAATTAAGAGTATAGTCAAAGGAGAAGTACTGCTTGTAGGAGGGAAATCTGATCAGAGGATCTCAGAAACCTGTGGCTCTTGCATATATACAGGACAGAGAAAAGAAAAGGGAGGGTAGAAGGCACAGAAAAATGGAACGACACAACTCCAGGTGCTGAGGGAAGAACGTGCCTGTGGCAGAGATCCTTTGAAGGATGTGGCAGGTTCCTGGGGAGGAAGAGTTGCTGTGTGGACTCATTGCTTCACCTCATGCAGCAGGTGGCTTCTTCATAATAGTGCTTCACTGGCTCTCAAGACTGGCTCTTCTGTATATTATTGCAGTATGTTTCCAACTAAGAAAGACCACTGCCACCCACCAGACCTCCTCTGGTTCTCCTGGCCAGACTCTTAACCTTGCAAGTAATAATTGGTAGAAGGCAATTACTGAAAATGCAGTTGCGTGCAAGGCCACAGCTCTCCAGCTTTCTGTTGTTATGTTCCCTTTGCATAATATCAATGTTACCATTTTCAAGTACAGCTTTAAGTCTCTCCAAGTATCTCCTGGTTGTTCCTTTTAGCATAGTGATCTGACCTTGTTAACTGTGAAATCTCAAAGAAAATTCTGTTATAATAGCTAAAAGAGCATTACAAAAGTCTATAGCAAAATGCTGAGTGTGTTTGATTTTCAGGATTCTTGGGAGACAAATGATCCCTGGAATATTTATGTATGTAAATATCTTGTTAAAATACCTGCTACAGAAAGCATTTCCCAGTAAACAGAGAATGAGCAAATTCACTTTGTTAAAGTGTCTCTTAGAGAGGACTGAAAAACAAAAATAATGAAGAATTGGAGTCCCATCTTGGGTCTGGAGCTGCTGGGGTAAATACAGGCAGATTTAAATCTACTAAGGAGGCTTGGTGGAGAATAGAGTTGATTATTTAAAGTTTCTTTGTATTATTTTCCTAGGTTTTGTTTTGTATAACATTTATATCGGATTTCCTGTGGAAAGAGGTGGAAAAGTTCACTCTTAAGGGAAAGGACATAAATTTTCTCTGGAAGGCAGAAAAACATGATGTCTAATGTCTGGATGCAGCATAAAAAAAACTAAGAAAGAATGACTTTAGAACAAATGCTGTTGAAAGAAAGGAAAAGGTTTACATTGAAGCAGAAAGAAGAACAGGCTAACCTTTGAATGTATGTAGAAGAGAAGCTTACAGGACTACCACTCTAGGGGTAAAGGGGTGTGATGTAGAAAATAGTTACTAAAAATAATGCTGAACAATGCAAAGAGGACTGATATAAATAGAAAAGCAATGAGAATAATTTGTGCCTTCGTTTCTGGAAATTGCAGTTCAGTAGCTACTAGCTAGTGATGACGTGGTAGGCAGATATATTGGTTCTCCTTTCTCTTGGTCTTAAACTGCAGCGTGCTAAGGGAATACAGCAACAAAACTGAAGGCAGTGCTTGATTTTCCTGTTGATAGACAGTCATGGGTATGTGCCTTGGATTGTCAGATTTTCTTCTTTTCAGTTGTACATGCAGTTTCCACTGAAAAAGCATAATGTCTACTAAGACTTCCAAATAAGAGTGCCTGTTACTTTTCCCCTTGTTCTGTAGCTCCATTCAAAAAAATTCAGTAGTTTTGTGAAAGCAAGTACATGGAAGGTGTGGATACTTGTGAAGATGAACTGTACTTTTCAGAAAAAGCAGACGGTGTTTATGCTGTTCACTACTGAGTCAGTAATTTTCATTCTCACTCAGTGAAAGCTCTGTTTGTTTGCCAAAGGGAATGCTAAAGAGGCAAAAATGTGCAAGCAAGATTGGAAAAAGGTTTATAAAAATAACAGTAGGCTTGTTCATCCTTGAAAAATGGTAGGAATTTTTTTTTTTTAGAAAAAGCAACGAGAGTTTAACACATAGAAACCTTTCAATTAGTCTTTAAAGGCTGATGAAGATGTGATCACTTTCTGCTGCAGTCTGTTTAGAATTTTCTGATTTTCTTCTGCAAGTATGTTAGCTTGAACACTTCCAGCTTGAGCTGGGTTGCAAATTTAGACACAAAATTTAGACACAAAACTGTTGTGATTCTTTCTTTAATGTCCAAACTCTTTGGGAACTGATGAGATTTTTGTGCTGATAACAATGTTTTAGATTCGTTCCCAGTGATCGGATATATAGGATGTTTAGTTTATTGGTAAAACATTCATTCAAGTATTCATGCAAATCTAATTTTCATTACTACGATTCTGAAGATCATGTTTTATGAGCTGTGGTTCTTGCAAGCACAACTCAAGCAATCCATTGTTAAAAGCACATTCTTACAAGCTGTGAAGGTAATTTTAAAGTTATTTATCTTTCCACCCAGTTTGGGGAAGAAAAATGTCATTTGTCATATTCACTTATGCAGTACAGAACCTTTTGTGAAGCATTACATGCTGAAGCTTTTCAGGGCACTTGTGAGCAAATGTTCTACTGATGTGAGCTGCCAGGAGTAGCTCTTGAGTTATGATATGGTAAAAACAAACTTTAAAATGCCTGAAACAGAATAATAATAAGTATTAAGCGACTCTGGTTGGCTGACAGCAATGATCAAGAGATTAAAAAAGCAGACATGATCTCAGCTGAACTTCATTTGAAAGAAAATAATAAACAAGAAAACACATCTTGCCTACCTTACTTTCCACAACATTAGCACACATACTCAATTCTAATTTGCTGTCATATTTGCAAGTTAAGAAAATGGAGGCTCAAAGAGAAATATGGTCAGATATGTTGTTTCTAAGAAGAAAACATTGAAATTGAAACAATTTGTGACATACTGATTGCTTTTTAATGTAACTAAATGTCTAATATCTAGCAACCAGCCAATATTAGCATGCAGAGGTCTTATCCTTGTTATATCCGTTTGGAACTTTCTGTGGTACAATGAGTCATGGATGACCAGTGTCTTTCTCTGTGTCAGATCTCATCAACTTATTTCACTTGATATGTTGGCTGCTTCATTTATTTCTAGGAACAATGCATTCATTTTACAACAGCTGTACAGTTTTGCTTCTGCTTATCTAAAATTTCATTGTAGTTGCCTCTCTTATAGTGTTTATGGAGGGCAAATATTCCTTTAAAAAAAAACCCAACAAACCCTCATCCTTCTGTTTTTATAAGGTGGTATGGCTTATGTAATAGGATGGGTAACAATTTGTTTATATTGAGTATTGATTTATACCACAAGAACAGTTGAATACTGAGAACACTTGTGTCGTAGCCTTTTGTGGTTGTGTGACTTGTGTGACTTTGATCCTGCTTTCTGTATTGTAGTTGGAATCAGGCATTGCAATGTCATGAGGAGAATGTTTCCAAATCCTGATGTTGGGCATACCAAAGAACTGAATTTCAAGATTGCTCCTTTCAGTTACTCAGAATTTTTTTTATTGACCGTATGTTTGAAACTGTTGTGGGATGTGGGTTTTTATTATTTATTTATTTTGGAGGGGTGTTTGTGGGTTTTTTTGACAACTATTTTCCTTCATTATGTATTTTTCACTATATTAAAAATAACTTTTGTTGTCCTTTCATTTGGTCTTTCAATTGGTAATGCTGCTGCTCCTGATTTTTAGGGTAAACAAATGCAAGGCTTTGTGGGTTCGTTGGCAACTGGGTTGAATCTGCAATATTAAATTATTAATTGCATTTCTGCATGGGTTGTCGAAAATATTGCGCCTAACTCATGGCCAGTTCCAGGTTAGTATTGGCACTTTAGGGAATGCAGGATAGTTAATATACTGTTTTTGACAGAAGTTTTTCCTGGGCCTGAAAGTGTGTGCTAGAAAACCTTAGTGCCAACACCTTCCTCCTTCCTCCCCCACCCCCCTTCCCTCTGATGCTAAGTGTCTTGGATTATTAATGATTAAGAGCAATGAATAGATGCAGAAAAGCTTTACTCCTCATGCTTGGCTGGCTCATGCAGAAGGCTAAACCTTAAAGGTAAAACATTAAGAGGAAGCCCTGTAGAGGTGTTCATAAATTTGATGGTTGTATGTATATGCCATCTGGCTGTGTTTCTGTCTTACTTAAAGATGTGGGGTGACACCTAGCACCATTAAGCTAAAGTTGTTGGTTTTTTTCTTTTGGATTTGGACAAACTGAGATTTCACTTAAGCCTGTATTTTGCTTTCCTTTTCTTTCCTTTTTTTTTTTAAGCTTGGACAATGAAAAGTACAGGTTGTTTTTTCTCCTCAGTTTTACTTGTGTATTTTCTTTATAACTCTTTTTAGTTTTCCAGTAGCAGTGGTTCAAAAATCCTACCGTTTTTTTCTACCAAAGGTGATATTACCCTCTCCTACTTAGAATGAAACATAAATGCTAGTTCTAGAAACACGTGGCCAGTCAGTCATATGTGTGGAGTGTACGTGTAGAAAACATACTTCAAGGCCTGTCCTAATCAACTTAAGGAAAATAAATTGAAATAAATATCCCCAAACTATTTGCAGCAGTTAAATTATATTAATTTAAATGAGATTAAAGCTATAATATGCACAGCTATTTTCTTGTGAAGATAAACTTAAGCAATATTCTTCCTCTGATCCTAGTTCAGAGTAACAACCAGGCCAGAACACCTTCATCTGAGGATTATTATTTCCCTTCTGAATGCCTAGCCACCTTTATTTTTTTTTCCAAAAATTCTTGTTTGTATGTTATTTACAGTTTTGGTTCTGATGCAGTGATCCGTATATATATAAAGACTTGTGAGAATCATGGAACTGGAACAAATATTCTAAATAGCTAATTAGGCACGGAATCATAAGTATAGAGGTGGTTGTCCACAGCCTCAGGTAGGAATTTTTGGGTTTAATTGCGCTTGTTAATAGATCTCAAGTGTGGAAAACACATGACTCATTGGGGAAACTTGAGTGAAGTGGCACACATGAAATAGAGTTGAAGTTCTGCAGATTAAACCCTAATTGTATGGTGCATGTGAAGCTAAGAAAGTCATATTCTGAATCAGCTTATGAGAGTGAAAGGTCCTTGATATAGTATTGCTGTAATAGGAATAGGATTAATTATGGGTTTGTGATGTTTTGGTATCATATTTTCAGCAAAATTTGGACAGAGAATGCTGACTTGTATCAGTTAAGCAGTGTTCAACAGCTTTAACTCAGTGTTTCAATTAGATTAATAGATTACTAGACTGCATTATTTAGTCCTGCCTTGATACTGCATTATCCTACCTGGATTTACTGAAATGTTATGTGCACTTGAGCTGTTCTCATGGATGCAATTGGAATATCATGCAAGTAAACAGTTTCAGCAGTAATGTAGTGCAGAATGCTTTAAAATGGATAAATGAAGCTTTGCACAACCAGCTATGTGTAGCAAAATAGTTATTGAGTATTTGTTAATCAGCTGAACTTTACCTAAATTGTTGATATATAAAGTTAACTAAACTTTCTGTTTTGGGCAAAGAAGTCATTAAAATATCAAAGTTATTCATCAGTCTGTACTGTCACCATAAGATACAAAGTTGAATGTGCACAGTATGTTTGACAGGCTAGTTTTATTTTCAGAATTGCAAATATGGTGTGCAAACAGCTGTAGAAGTGGTATGTAGCTAGATTTTATTCCAAACAGCTTAATGTAAAGAAATGTGGGCTAGTGTCTGGGTGAGTATGAATTAGTCATGTCCCGTTAGCTCACATTTACTTAGGTCAATCTGTAGCTTCTCTAAAGTCATCTTCAGCTTTGCACAGAACACCTACTACGTGCACTCTGATTCTGCCAGCCCAAAGAACTTTAAATACCTGGAGCTGAAGCTTTTTAAGTCTCTATGGGGAGGGGGAAATAAACATAAAAATGCACTATGTAGACAGACTGTCCCAGCTGCTTTGTTTTCTTATTGCACACCCTTGGTGTCTTACACTTCTGTGTTCCTTCTATATAATTTGTTGATTTTTCTCAGGAAGTTACTTCAAATGTCAGCTGAGTGTTGCAGTTTCTGTATTGGAAAAGCAAGTCCATAAGTACTGAGCTGTGAATTCCCATGTTGATATTTAGGAGCTTTGACTGCCAATCCTATATTTTGGGAGTTCATTAAAATTATTGTTACAAGAGTTGAGTTTAAATGCACAAAACTTCGTAGGCTACAAAGCAACTTCATTGCATAACAACTTTGGTACAGAAAAGTGAAAGAAATAACTCTGAACTGAGGAATTTGTTTACTCTTCTGACAAAGCCTGTAAAAATTAGTCAGCTAGCTACAGTCAAGGGAATTTACCTGATTTTTCAGGCATGACCGATGATTCTCTGCAGTTCTATAATAGCTATATTACCACTTCGGAACACTTTAAACTTTGGTTTAGGCAGCAGATGGACACAATACTGTCTAATTTTCACTGAGTTAGTGCTATGGGATTTCCCCTTTGCTGTCCCTATTAATCCTCTCTGTTTAGTTAAAATTCAGAGAAAGGAGATGAGGACAATTATATGACCACAGAGACAGGCTGGCCACCCGAGAGTTTAAAGCTTATAATAACTCTAGTCAATGGGGAGGAACTGGGGAAGCCTAAGTTTCTGTCATTCATGGATTTGAAGCGGCAGTGCTTTAAAACTTCGGCATTACCATAATGCCTTGAAAGTCTAGAGAGATATTTTCAGTTTTCACAAGCCTGTAGAAGTTGGACACATGTAAGCATTCACACAGGCAACTCTCAATGAAAGAGAAGTATCAAGATCTGGAAGTCTTTGTATAGAATCTTAACGTGACTCCATTATGGTAGGATGCATCTGTATCTCAATATGCTTGTGACTTTGTAAACTGTTGATTACTAATCATTGATTCAAGAGGTTTCATTTTATGCCCTCCGAAAAATGGAGCTACTAATCTGCTTCAACAAATAACTCCCCTCTGCCCAAGAATTTGCTTTATTCTTTGGCGGTTAATTCCATGAGATGCTGACCATGAGGCAGATTAAGTGATGGCATTTTTTCTAGGTGTTCAACTAGAGGAAGTGGTTTGGAAGTGGGTTTCCAGTTTCCCAGGCATCTGTTAAAGCTTTTTTTTTTTCTTAAAGATACTTGTTATTTCTGAGACTGCAGTGTATTTCTCACTCAACTATAAGGCTGCAGAAGTCAAAGATTTCCCCAAGCTGAGCTGTTGAAAAATCCTTCAATGACAAATTTCAGTCAGTGCTGCTATGTGTCAGTATAGCAGGTGTTTCACTATTAATGTGAACTGCAATCAGTACCATAAGTATATCACAGGAGGGAAGTTAATCGTGTATGTAGGAGAAAAAATGAACGAGTATGGGTGATTGTGGACTAAGGCATTTGGGAGCTCTTGTACAGAGGAAAATAGGCAGAATTAGGGTTGATACTGGCAGATTATAGACTTTCTTTATAAAAAGACATGGTGTTTTAAATCACTACAGATCAGAAGTGAAATGTTTTCTCCCTTGCAGTTGGGGATAGTACATAAGCAGACAATTTCCTAGCTCGTCTTGATGGTAGTGACAGGGCAGTTTTGAATTAGGTAGATTTGCCTGTGCTCTTCTACCCAATAGCTGTTGTTGTAATCAGGGTGGAAAGAATTCCTCCATATGCTCACACAAATTGAGTCCATTTTTTTGGTCTGTTTATGAGTCTGCTCTGTGCAAAGGGATTCCTGTGCTCTGCCTCAGTTGCAGACCAGTTCTCCACCAGAAGCACAGTAGTCTGGCAAGCCAGCAGAAAGGGTGAGAATATGGACAGCAATTGCCAGACCATCGTGGTCCATTAATTTTACCTTAATTATACTTTGGCCCATGATTAATACAGGTCACTGTTGCCTGGTCACATTGTAGATCATGCTGAATATTGTGTCATAACAAGTACAACTTCTGAGTCATTTTGACTCCATGGCTTTACACAGTCGTTGTTTAAACAGGGTAAGGAAAATGTTTATGTTAAAAGTGTTTCCAAGAAGTCCTAATCCCCTTTTGGGGTAAATGGAAGACTTTCTGCTTTGAGATTATTTTCAACTGTAGAAAGCAGTCAGGTTGAATACTGAAAAGGAAACAGAAAAGATAATTTAGGACCTACTCTGCTTTCTCAGCAAGTAAAGTGACATTTCCTTGGATTGGGTAGATTTGCTTCACCCAGCCCACGGGCTAAAGAGCATCTTTGCAGGTCAGGAGATGAGTTGATCAGGAAAAAAGTGTGTTCTCAGTAGAAGACTTGGACCAGGAGTGCTTAGAAGCAGCATAGCTCAATTCCTGCACACCCACAAATCTCATCACTGTGGTAGGAGCACCACGGGATAAGAGGGGGAGAAATGATTGGCTTAGAGTAGATTGTTCATTCACCATACAAGGTAGTACCACATGCTTTGTTCTAAGGAGTTTTGAATGTTGTTGGAGTTGTTGGAGAATGTTTCCTTGGAGACTGCCCCAAACACCCATTCTTCTGGTTTGCATTGCTTTCAGGTCATGGTTATACCTTGTGTAACCAGCTAGCATCCACTTGAGCAAGAACTGCAGCCTTGCTGTCACATCCCTCTTACTTCCTTAGCAAGCATCCCTCTTTCTGTCCTAATTGCAAGTCAGATGTTTTCTTTCTCTATGTTTTGCTTCATGGTATAGCTTCAATGGGAGGATCCAGTGCCTGTGTCTCATGATGAGAAGAGTTGCCTGTGAGTGACTTGGGAGATGGCTGTCCTGCAGCTGTACCCTCTGCTGTCACCGCAGGCTACTGAGCAGCCCTCCAAATGTCAAGCTTTGTCCTGGAGCGTTCAGGGGAACCGACGTTACCACTGCTTTGCCTGAAAGCATTTGACTAGAAAATGCAGAAATCCTGGAGCTACTTCAGGAGTAGCTGGGCTGTCTGTGCAGCAAGGGCAGGAGCTCAGCTGGGACTGACAGTCTCTGTGTACCTTGTTCCTGTACATCATTTAAAGCCTTTGGAAAAAGCCCTGCCAAGGAAAACGTGATCGTCTCAAACTTAAATGTGTTCTTGAGAAGACAGAAGTGTATACTTGAACCCACAGGTTCAATTCCCCATTGCCTCTGAGGTTACTGTTTTGCTTGAGTGACAGTTGTAAGCCCTGTGCATGGGCTTTTCTTTCAAACCTAAATCTATATTTACATGCCTTTTCCTAGCTGGTTGAGTATAACGTATTTGTTTGTCAAAAGATGATGTAGTTTGGTCTCTGTTTTGCCTGAAAAAAAATCTTGAGCAATAGTAATTCAGGTTGAACCCCCCGAAATTAATTAAATCAGTTTTAAATAAAAGACAAAAGATTTAGAACTCTGAGTTTCTTTTGTGTCTGTGTAAGAAACAATATGAGAGGATTAAAAGTTGAGTCACTTCAAGACATAAAGCAAATTAAATTATTTGCTGACAAAATCACAGCAAAAGATATTGAAAAACCAACCAACCTCCAACTCTTCATGTGTAATCTTAGTAGAGGTTATATTCTAGGGAGTTGTTTGTTCACTGGCACCTTTTTCAGGAATAATGACTAAATACATAAACATATGTGTATGTAAGTACAGTTCTGAAACCCCTGCTCCTTGTTCCAGGATTGCAGGAGTCTGGCAGGAGCTTCCATAAATGGTGACTGCTTTTCACTTCAGTTTTAGTTACATGTGCATAGATGTAGTATGTCTTTAGAAGCTCAAAATTCCCATCTTGTCATCATGTACAGTTATATGAGAGTTTTTTTGCTCATAAGACCAGATGATAGCCTTCTTACAGCAATGAGCAAGTGGGAGTAGGAGGAAAAGAGCTCTTTTCATTATGAGTCCTACATAATTACATTTAAAATGATAGAATAGTCAAGGCTAAGTTGTCTGGGCATATGTGCGTACTTATAGGTTAATGTTGGTACAGTAGTTTCATTTCTTCCATAAAAATAATAAGAAAATTAAGTGTTTGCAAGAATATGAAAATTGTATTCATTAATTTGTCAATAATTACTTTCTACCAATAGGCAAAAAAGTAACAGCTGAAAGCTTTCCCCGCTATATGTAATTTGATGTATGAAGTACTTCAATAATTTGACCACAGAGGCTGTTCCACTCTCATGTACATGTATTCTTAAGTGCCTTGATATCTCAGGGAATTTTGTTCTTGTGTGGAAGTAAACAAAAATGTTCTGTCTTTGCTATTTTAAGCAACAAGTGGAAACTTTCATGGGTGAAACAAAGAGTTGAAATGTAAACTAAAGCAGCTTTCAAGCTGAGGTTCAATTTTGGGGTTATAAACTGCTTTTGTAAGACTTCACTACAGCTTCATTGCTCCTTTCAGTTACGAGTACGATTTCAAAACACCATCAGTGTTTCCCTGAGGTGACAGGAGAGGGGGTGAATGCTTATCTAAGACTGAGGAGCTGGAAACCTGCACCCTTTCATTCAGAGTGTCAGACTTCTATGGTGGAAACCAAATAATGAGAAAAGCATTTGACTAAAGATTGTAAATAAATACTGTGTTTTGCCTCATCTTTTTTTCACCTGCTTTTTGATCTCTTCTAGATGCTTTGTACATCTAGAGTCTAGAAAAAGTGGTTTTACTCAAATGTCTCTAAGTGCTATTATGTTATAAACATATAATTTTGTTTATATTTTCAGATTTTTGCAAGATGCTGGCTTTTTGCCCACTGTCAAAAAATGAATTGTAACTACTGGTATGCCTCTTCTCAACTTCTGTTTTTGATTTGCGTTTGACTGAGGATAAGGTGTTTGCAATTGCATGTCAGGTTTGCTATGTTGCTCTGCCACAGAGATAACAGCCAACTAGAGATACTGATCAGTGGTAAGAGTTGTAAAACAGTCATATGAAGCTTATGATGATCCTCGTTTGTCACTTTGGATACTGTATAGCCTTTTCTGGGGTGCCACCATAGATCTGTGAGAAATAAATTGAACATCCTTTAGATCATTAGGTGCTTAACTGATATTCATGAAGATGGAATGAATTCGAGTGCTGTGCCCAGTCTTTTCTGGGCAGCATGCCTGGGGAAAAGTAAATGCTGAATTCTTCCTCCATAAGAGCCAATAGAAATGAATAGTTTACCTTTATAGAAACAGGGTCCAATTAAACTTATTATGTTGGACTGAAATTTCTTCCTGATACCTGTATAAAAAAAACTTAAGAGTAAAGAAGAATTAGTGGCTCTTAATATTCAGGTATGTGAACATTGTTAGTCCAGTTTCAACTGCTTAAATCTTTCAGTTTTGCAGCATCTACCAAGAACTGAGATGGAATGGTGGTGTGTTTGGGTTTTTTTTATTTCCTTTTTTTTGTTGTTATTTTTTGTTTGTTTTGGTTTTAGTTCATTGTGGGCATCATGTTAAATTAGTTTTAGAGAAGCGTTTCTTTTCTAAAGTCATCCTTTTAATTTGCTGTTTAGAACTTTGAAACTGTGATGGACTACAAGGCAAGAACACCTGGATTAAAGCTTGGTTTATTTTGAGTCTAGTGCTATAGTATCAGTACTAGAGGAGCCTGAACCAAATTTTCAATTTTTAAAAGGCAAAGACATTCCCACTTGAGTGTGGGTTGAATTTTCTGTGGCATGGACCTTTCCTCTTTAATTCTTTTGTTTCTTCAAGTTCGATTTTCATTATTTACCTTTTGGAAAAGTGAAAAGCTATACCGGTTGACCTAAAGATTTATTGGCTTAAAATATTTTTGTTAATAGTGGAATTGACTAAAAGAAAGAAGTTTAAAGCTGTTGTCTTTCAGCACTGATCACACTGTGCTATTGCCAGTACTTTTCTTTTTATACTCTTCCACCCTGTGGAAGAGAAAAAGATAAAGGGAAGTTAAGTCTTGTGTGCCAGTGTGTACCTTATAGTACAAATCCCAGAATTTTCTTTCAGGTATTCTGTGTTGCTTCTAGGAAAAATATCTCTAAGTTTCCACTTGAGTTCTGTGAAGGTGCTTTGAACTGCACAGTGCTCCTACCTCCCAAACATTTACTTCTCCAGTGAATTTCACAGAACTCGGTTCATCTGTACTTGACTGTCTCTGCAAGCCTCCTAACTGTTCGTGACTTCAAAATCTTTAGATCTGTGGCACTGCTGCAGCTGCTATCAACGCTTTTTTTTCTTCTATTTTGTTGCATACCTGCAGTTGACAAGCTCTGCTGTTGCTTTCTCACTTATTCTGCAGTTGGTTTTTTAAAAAAAAAGGAACAAAATATTTTTGGCCTGGTTGTTATGCTAAGTGTCACTTCTCTATGGTGATGTATTGTCATTTTTAAAAAGGAAAGAAAAATTCAATTCACTCCTTCCTCCTTAGCATAAAAGCTTTTAGTAAATGGAAGGTGAGATGGGCTGGGAGCCAGGAGACTGGGTGCTCTTGTTTTAACTCTGCAAACTGAGGTTGGTTGTTCTGGACAGTTCACAATCCCTGTTGATCCAAGCCTCCACTCTCATTTTTAGTGCTGGTGTAGCTAGCATTTTGTATGCATTTAACTGGTGCTATGCTCAATCATTTTTGTGAATGTTTGAAACAGGGTTCAAATCTCAGCTGTTGATGATACTTTTGTCTCATATTACTTCTGGCATGAACGTGTAAAATACATGTTCAGTGATATCTTAACATCTGACCTTCTTCAGAGGGCACGGTTTTGCTTCAGAGATGAGCAAGTAACTTGGAAACCACAATATTGGACCTGACGTTGTCCAGTGGCAATACAGTTACGACTAGTGGCACAGAAAAGAGTGGGCAGAAAAGATGTCTTGATGAAAAAATGAAATAAAATGCTATTCTAGCTGTTAGCTATAAGCATCTTCAGAAGTCCATGGTGCAGCCAGCTACGTTGTCTATTCCTCTTGCAGCCTCTTCATTACCGTGGGAGGCAGAGAAAGATCTAAAAGATCATGTGTTCATATCTTCTTGATCCACTATGTGAAAGGCATAGTGTGGCATGGGCACTTATTCTGAAAACTGTAATAGCATATGCAGTACTTCTGCCCATCTGTACTATGTATTTTATTAGAAATTTGTGAGCACATCTCCTCTTTCCTTATCATGCTACTTGCTATATTAAGGATTTCATGGTAATAGAAGTGCTTGTAGAAATGGAAGACTGTTTTCATAAACAGATTAGTAATGGATTTTAGTAAAAAAATCATTTTTGAGACTGTAGTTCTACTCCTTGATCACTTAGTGCTTTCTGCCATGCGCTGCTGCAGAAAGACAAGTGGAATTACTGAAAGGGATGATCTGCAGGAAGGTGGTACCTATTTGTGTTTTGCTGAGCCAATAGATGTTTGCTAGCATGCAATTAAGGAAAGAGCAACGAATTGGATGTCAGTTTATTACAAAAATATGAGTAATACAACACTCAAAATATTTGTGCTATTAGCTTCATATAAAAGCTCAAAGATCTGCTCAATTTTATTTGTATAGTTGAGACTGATGAAAAATGTGATTGAAGAATGCAAGTACAACCTCTGTAGCGATGCCTGAACACAATGGTGTCTGAGAACCAGTCTGAAAAAAGAAAATAGTAATTTCCATTTAGGGGGGAAAATACAGTAAGAATATTCTTGACTTATGACAAGAATAATAGATTTCTGAAATAATGGCATTATCTTTCAATCCAAAACATGCATAACATTAACCCGAAGGAAAAAAAAACCCAGAAGCAGGGCAAAGGAAAATTTCTTCAGAGGAATCTCCAAAATGCAAACATTTTGTTTGAAAGGAGCAGTGTGAAGCGTGGGGCAGAGAGGTACACGTACTGGCATAAGCAATATCTTCTCTTTGGACAGAGAGACTGGATTTCTAGGATGGTTATGCTTCTCAGAAATCTGAGCAGAAAAGAACATAACGTACCTAAACAAAGAAACAGAAGTATACATATCCTGCAAAATGAACTGATTTGTTTAATAAACTACATCCCCTAGTTGGAATAATTTCCTTGAACATGATGGAACATGGGTGTTGCTTAAATATTTGACACTGAAACATGAATTGTTAAATAGTTGGAGTTGAAGGTAAAATCTAATTGTATGTGAGCATAAATAAAAATTAGGTTGTATAGTAGCTATATTGAATGTGTAGTTGACAGAGAAAGCAGTACATCTGATGGCTGAAAGCAGGTGGAGACTACAACAGTGTGATTATACACAGCAGTTTAAGTATAATGCTGGAGAGGACATGTGGAGCCTACTTAGTCCCTCCTCTTTTTTCTGGTGACATCTGATTCTATAAGTAAGGATGTTTTATATAAAAGGAAATGTAAAAGCAAAAAAAACCAAACCCCAAACAACAAAAGGGAATGAATGCAAGGTAAGATACTGGCTACGTTGGCTATGTTCCAAAGATCACTGGCAGAAGTCAACAGAAACATGAGGTATCAATCAATTTCATTACTACTTATTTACTGACACTTCATCCTAGGTTATCTAGGGTACGAGGAAAGGAGGATGCACTTAGTGTTTGTTCTCCAGAAAAGGCCAAACCAAAGCAATGGCGAGAATGTCTCATAAGGACTGCAGCAGGCAAAAAGGGTAGGAATCCATGGAGCTATGTGCCCAGAAGTGCTTACCACAAGGGGACTTGGCAGTTGATCTGTGCCTCTTGACAATAGGTAAAAACAATAATTCAATGTAGTTTTCTCTTGGCTTCTTACTGAGTTTTGTGCAGAGAGGTTCTGATTTACATTTGTATTAAATAATGGCTGTTATTTCAAAATTATTACCCAATTGTAGAGACTGAAATTTATTTAAAAATCCACATGTTTTGTATTATGGCTTAATCATTAATTATTTCTTATTGATGATAAATCAAAATTCTTAACATGGGTCTTATTTTAGCCTTGTTAAAGGAAAAAAAAACGTTTTGACCTCAGTTTCTGCATGGTAACTATTGGAGCTTCTGGGAATATTCTTAGCTTTTGGATGTGTGTGCATGCCCTGCTTTCCTGAGAATCACAAAACCGAGCAGTTGCTTAAGAGAAGGACTCTTGAGTGTGTATTACTGGGTGTCTGGTGAGAGAAGCCTGATGTTTGTCTGTTGGCATTTGGTAGAATGATCCATACTTCTCCAGGAATATGGTAGCAAGGTCTGTTTGGATGTTTTTTGGAAAAAACAAAACAAACAAAAAAACCCCAAACAAAACAAACAAACCAAAACGTTGTTGTGGATTGTTATGTTGAAAACATGACTCGTGTTTAATATTAATATGAAAAATACCTAGAAGGATATGGATTAATTCATTAGTGCTGTTGTTTACATCTCTAAACCTTTCTAGCCAGCCATACTACCTGGCTAGAGTAAGTAACTTTATTTTCTTGTTGATCTTCTGATCTAATTGAGCAGATGGCAAAATAACAATGTTGATTAAACAAACAATTTGATGCTTATAAACTAGGTTTTGCTGCACTTTCTTTGTAGGACTCAAACGTTTGGCTCAAGTGCTGTGCCTTTGAGTTACTGTAGTTCAGCTGAGATGCATTTCTCCCTGAATTTGCAAGGAGCTGAAAGCATGATCCTGATTGATGACTGTGGGTTAGCTGATGTGTGCATCATGTGAGTAAGTCACAAGAAGGCAAATTTATGTCAGATCGTTTGGAATCACTATCCAGCCACATCTGACTGCAAATAAAATTTTTTTTCAAGTCTGACACACAGAGTATTTCTGCTCTGGGGAGCATGTTGATCCCTTGAGTCACTGATCTTGAATAATTGGGAAATAAAGCTTTATCTACTTGATTTACATAGTTAGACTAGGCTATGTCTTCTTTAAGATTAAATTTTGAAATTTCATTTTGTATATTGAGAGCAGCTCTAAGAAGGAGGACTTGGGGGTGTTGGCTGATGAGAAGCTCAACGTGAGCCGGCAATGTGTGCTTGTAGCTCAAAAAGCCAACGGTATCCTGGGCTGCATCAAAAGAAGCATGACCAGCAGGGTGAGGGAGGTGATTCTCCCCCTCTACTCCGCTCTCATGAGACCCCACCTGGAGTACTGTGTCCAGTTCTGGAGTCCCCACCATAAGAAGGACATGGAGCTGTTGGAGCAAGTCCAGAGGAGGGCCACAAAGTTGATCAGAGGGCTGGAGCACCTCTGCTATAAAGACAGGCTGAGAGAGTTGGGGTTGTTCAGCCTGGAGAAGAGAAGGCTCTGGGAAGACCTTAGAGCAACTTTCCAGTTCCTGAGGGGCTATAGAAAAACTGGAGAGGGACTTTTCTTATAAAGAGCATGGAGTGATAGGACAAGGGGAAACAGTTTCAAGCTGAAAGAGGGTAGGTTTAGATTGGATATTAGGAGGCAATTCTTTCATCTGAGGGTGGTGAGACACTGGCACAGGTTGCCCAGAGAAGCTGTGGCTGCCCCCTCCCTGGCAGTGTTCAAGACCAGGTTGGATGGAGCTTTGAGCAACCTGGTCTAATGGGAGGTGTCCCTGCGTGTGGCAGGGGATTTGGAACTAGAGGATGTTTAAGGTCCAACCCAAACCATTCAATGATTCTATAGCTTAAAACGCATCCTGTTAGAATCTTAAACTGTGGGCAGATGGGTGCATGCAGGTGATTCAACAAATTTAATTCAAACCAGTTTTAATATTTTCAGTAAAAAGGGTTTGTCTCTCTTATGGATGAATCTTGTGTGTTTATAGCATGCAGGCAGTAGTTAGGTAGTTGGAAATAGGTGGGTAGTTCTCTATGTTATCTTACAAGTAAAGATTGGAGCTTTTTTCATTCTTCAAAATTTGTAGCTTAAACTAAAAACCCAACCAAACAAAACCCCTCAAACCCTTCAATTCTGCACTGGAATGGAAGCAGTAGTTGTTACAATATTGGGAGTAAGGCTTCTGTAATACGGAGTAGGCAAGCATTTGATTGAGTCCCAGAGTGCTTACATGTATGTAGGGACATGGTTTAGTGGTGGACTTGACAGTGCTGGGTTAACAGTTGGATTTGATGATCTTAAAGGTCTTTTTTCCAACCTAAAAGATTCTATGATTCTATATGGGAGAAGTGGAAGCCTTGATACCCATCCTTGCCTGAGGGACCCTAATGTACTGTTGTTCAGTTCCTCTAGCCTGGGAGTTATTGCTGGAGGGGCAGCACCACACCACCCCTCTGCTCCTTCCCCCCTCACCTCCCCCTATTCTTTTAATAAAAAAATAAGTGTGTGCTTGTAAGGTAGTGGGAGGGCTCAGTTTGGTGGGTAGTCTGAAGATCTGTGATGAGTTAAAATGAAAGAATGTTGTTGTTTTGCCGTTGTTGGACAACTAATGCATGTATGGAGTTGGAGGTTGGGTAGTTAAGGGGACTTTATTCTGAAAATCTAAATCCCATAGGGGCTCAGGGACTAGGCAGGGTATTTGAAGACTGCTGCTTTCACCTACGTACCTGAATTTCTTCTAGTCCATTTGTTGATCTGGGCTTACCTACCTCATGGGACCAAGCATAAAAATCTTTCCAAAATGATAGGGGGGGAAAAAAAGATTAAGTATCTTGCTTAAAAAAGGTATCCCCTGTGGAGGAACTCTAATGCAAACCAATATATCGTGACATTTTTTAAGTGTGCTTCAGGGTGCGATAATCATGTTTATTTCAGCAAAAAAAATGGATAGGTTGCAGAAGTCTGAGGTAACAACTCTGTGTAACTTGCTAAGGACTTCTTAGGACTGCACTGTCTGTCCTCCTACCTCCAGTTCAGTTTGTAACTGCAGGTAACATTGACTGAGGAGAAAAAAAATCGGTTAAACTTACTGTAGTAATTTTTCCCAGGGACTGTTTTTCATGCATATTCACTGAAAAGAAAAATGGAAGCTCTACAGAGGCAAAAAAAAATACAGTATTTATTGTGAACTCAGGTTACATTGTATTTTTAGAAAGCATGTAAAATGAAGGAACACTGGCTGTCTAACTTGGGGAATAGGGCGTAATTCACTATCAAGTTCTCTGGATTCATCAGTGTGTCAGATTTAACGAATAATTTCTTAAATATAAAAAAAAGTAGTTGTTGTAGAACCTATTAAGAATAGTTTTAATTAAATATGAAGATACAGATTGACTTTACAAAAGTCATACCAAGGTGTGGCAGCATGTAACTGAAAATTTTGTTAAGACTGAAACCAAAGATTAAGTATTTTGTGTAGTCAGATTACAAATAACTTTATTCAAAAGTCAATTTGGAAGAGAATAAAAGGTTTTAAAACAAAGTTAAAATTTTTTTGTTTAAAATTTTCGAAGTATGTAATGCTTATCAACACTTAAATATAGAAAATAAATGCCACTTTATAGTGCACTTGAAACTATTTTGATTTTTTTTTGAATTCCAATTACAAATGAACCCACACACACACTTCAAAAACTGTCAAAAAAAAAAAGGAATCTCTTGAAATTAAATGCCAGCACAGTGAATGATTTTTTTCTGTGAAGCATTTTGATTTCAATAAAGTAGATAATTGTCCAATTGTAGTTTTTTCCAACTAGCTCTAGTATAAAGTGGTTTATTTATGCACTTTTTATTTGCACAAGTTTTATTTTTGTATGGCACATTTCCATTTCATCTTAGGAGCTTTATAAAGATTAAGCTTTACAGAGCCCTCTTCTGCAGATGTTACACAGGAAGGTTAGCAAATACAGAGGAAGGTTAATTGAATTGTTGTACTTTAGCATGTGAGTGTTGGAGCTGGAAGTACAATTTGGGAATGATCGTTCTCAAGTCAGTACTTCAGTCTAATACAGCACAGGAGTCTTGTCTGGTATTGTAACCACAGAAAAAAGGGCAGAAAACACGAAGTTGTTAAGATCTTAAAATTAAGCTGCTCTTCATCCTTTTCAGACTGTGTTTTCCTCTTCATACGTTATTTCCAATAACAGCCTTCTTTCCTTCGCACCGTAGCAGGTAAGGTAAGTGGGACCGACTATGGCCCATAGGAACCTTGCTGTTCATTTCAGGGATCAGAGTTTTAGTTGATCCTAGATCTTGGTTGTGTTTTTCTGTGTGCTTGCGTAAGTGTTAAGGCAAAGATTTTTAAGGGCCTTCAGAAACTCAGAGTCACAATGAATACCACTTTAAAACAGCCTGTGTGACTGACGAAGGAGATTGCTTTGTACTCATAGCAATGGCTTTGTGTTGTTGACTGTCCAAGCAAAATATATTCGGTCACTATCAGGATAAAAGTAAATCCCTGGCACTCTGAAAAGCTGTACAAGTGATCTGTGACATGTGTGGGTGTCTGGCTTCTACCACACTAGTTCATGTAATTCTTTTAGATTTAACTCGTATTTGGTGTTCTTGTTTCACTTAAAACAGCATTGAAAGTTGAGATCTGGTCATGAAGTATATTGCATAACTTTCTGATTTTGGAAGAATTATTTAGCTAAATCCTTTACTTTTTTTATTCCAACTTGAGTTTCTGTGAATCACTTAATTTGGTGATCCTGTTAGACTGGCAGTGGAGATTGAGGCAAGCAATGCTGGCATGTGGATCATTTAATGCCAAACAGCTGCTTTTAGGTTAGTGTAACTTGGTTTTAAACTGCAAGTCAAAAATTATTCACTTACAGCATCTGTAAAATGTTCTGGGGACCTTGGCAAATACCTGATAGTTTAGGTTCATGTCCGGATACTAGGTCCTATCACAAAAATAGTTTTGTGATAAATGGATGAAAACTGTTGGTAGGTAAGCATGCAAAGAAAAGAAAAAATAATTAGAGAAGAATTGATTTTGTTACTTTTGAGAAGCGTCTTTTTAGTAGATTTCTTTTATGAAAGATGTTGCAAAATTTATGTGTTTCCTTTTTCTTGCTGAAGCTTTTAGAAGTATAAAAAAGCTGTAATACTTTTGCCCTTTCTCTAAGAAACTGAAGAGACAACAGAATCCGAATATATTTGATTTCTGTAGGAGTATGATGAAGTAGGGTAACTTGTCTCTATGAGAGGGAGGTATCTGGGGCTCTTTGCCTGGCTTCATAGGGAAAAATTAGGAAAACATCTTTCTAAACAAACATGGTGACTGTATGTGCTAGGGAATAAGGAAATGTACTTGGCCATTGACAAGCTGCAAGTTCAGGATCTTATTTACACTACGGTAGGGTGTTTGTCTGTATATATAATCCCTCTCTAGTCCAAGTGTCTCCTGAAAGTTTGACTTTTTTGCACAAAGATTTGCTAGCATCTGCAACCAGGAGCAGTTCTGTTATTCCCTGGCAATGAATTTTTTTCAGTTTTGTATGCCTCTGTGGCAATGATGCACAATACCAGTTGAATGTTCATTGTTAAGGAAACAGAAGAACAAAAATGTATTGAGATACTATGAAACACTCTGGGAAGTATTAACTTTAAAAATCAGTTTATTGAAATTCCACAGATTATTCATAATGAATTCTATTGAACTGTGTTTTGAGGGCTGATGTGGAGCTGTGCCACCACATGAGGCCACAGTTATTTCACCCTTCTGTTGCCTTGTAATACTGGGAATTTTTTCTGTTCTGTAAAAGCCACCTCTGCTCTTAGTTGTACTTCTCTGGTTTTTGACAAGCTTCAAGAGGAGGATTGCTGCAACAATTCCCTACTATCCTGCAATATGAGTTTTATTTACCCACGCTGAAGGAGGTGGGGTAAGCAACCTGGTTATTCCTTACAAACCATTTCTGGAGTAAAGGCAGGCACTGGGGTTGGTTGTTCTGGGCATTGAAAGCTGAAGTTGTACCACAGCATGTGCTGTACGTTGGTTTCTCTGAGGAGCTGGTGAACTTTTCTGGTTTAAAGTTTCAGAGAAGAATTTAGATACTTACATAATCCTTTTTACCTTGAAGTTCAATATGGCCTAGTCTGTTTTCTAAAAGTTCAAGGTAAAAACTCTTGTTTGGAATAACTTTTTCCTGCTTTTCTCCTGCAGTGAAGTGAGCTTGCTGACTGATGCAACTGCTTTCAAAGGGAGAGAGATATCTTCACTGAGAAATGTAGGGGTCATTTATTTGTGTCCTGGGCTGTTTCTCCAGGAAAACACACTTATCTACCCTGAGCATACGGTACAATAGAGAGGAACTGGATTAGTGTTACAAGCATCTCGAGTTGCTGGTTAACACCTCTCATAATTACTCAATATCAAATGTAGAGGGGTGTATAAATTTCGTCTTTATGAGAAAGAGATCACTAACAACTTGATGTTTTTTTCTGATCTTTGACTAAAAATTTGCAGCTCTCTCTGAAGAAATACATTGTGGGGAAAAATATTAATTGAAAACTCCAAAAGACACCTGTTTGACTTTAAAGAATGAGGCACAAAGACCAGGATACATGCAATAGCTAGACATGGATGAGAACCAGACATTCTCTCTCTACTCAAAGAATTGCCTACTGTCAAGAAAGCCATTGCATTTTAAGAATGAAAATGAAGTAGTTTAAAAACGCAAGACAAAAATAAACAAGATAATTGACTCTATTAGGCTATTTGTGAAATAATACTTGGGAAGTATGCTGCTGTGCAGTTAAAACTCTGTCCTCATAGATCTGGAAAAGATGTAAATGTTGAAGGAGGGAAGCTTTTGTTTCTTCTTGCAAGCCCCAGGAGAGGGCTGAGATACTGATCTCACTTGTGGTTACATGTCTGGTCATCAGGCTGAGCCCCGGTAGCAAACTGCTGCAGGATGCCTGGGCAGAGGGGAGAGGCTGAGGTATGAGGAAACTCTGCAGGCAGATAGTCCCCTTCTCCATCTGCCCAACTGGTTAGTTGATTGTGTCTCCTGTAACCAAGAGGGCTGGAGCTACTCTCCACTTTTCAGGCAGCTTGCTTTCTCACCTGCACCCCAGTGTGCTGTGGGTGGTGCCATGAAGCACCTTCAGACACATCCAGAGTAGGATGGGACCAACCTGGGGAGAGGGAAAGGCCTTGGAAAAGCTTTGTCAAGCCCAATGGGAAGGGTGGGAGGGAGGCAAACACCAACACATGAGCCCCTGCCTGGCACTGTGTTGCTTGTTCTTGGTCTCCAGGGCTAGAAATTGGGAAATAATAACTAAAATGGAAGGTTTTGGGCATTTTCATTCGCACCAGGGTCTGTTGGATTGCAGCATTTACTTGCTGGTTCCTTGGAAAAGGCTCTCTTTTGGCTGAACCTGTCAGTAAATACGGATGTGTCGCCTTTGCTGGGGCGGGGTGCCTGCAGGAGCTGTGCACCCAGTGGTGCTGATCCGTGATCTCACCTGAGATGTGTTTACTAAGCAGGCTGGGTATGGCAGGTGGTTAGTGGTTCCTCTCCTGCTCATGACACCCAGCAGCAGATGGCTGGGCAGCTGCTTGGAACCTTGAGGTGACTGTCTGGGGCCCCTTCCTGTCAGCTCAGCCTTCCCCAGTGCATGTGTCCCACCTGCTGGGGCTGCCTTTCTTGGTGTGGTGGCTGACACTATTTCCTCCTTTGCTTTTCCTGCCTGCCTTGGGTTAACCTAGCTGGCCTGAGCCAAGGCCTCAGCTCCCTGAACAGGGCTTGGCACAGACATGGGCTTTGCTCTGAGGTGTGCAGGAGAAAGCCCAGCAGTGCAGGAGAAGCTCCTCTGGCCTGCAAGTGCTTCCAGGAGAAGCAGGAAGGAAAAAAACCCTAGCGGTTTTGAATCCTCTTTGTGTTGGATAGCATTTTCCCCCTCATCCCCATTGTTCTGTGTCTTCAGGTCACCATATGTCTGGCAGCTCTCCCTCAGAGCCAGAGCAGAGGCCAGGGGCATGGCTGTCCTTTTTACAGGCAGCAGAGCTGTTCTGTTTGAGAGCTAACGTCTGAAGTGTCTGAATAATAAATCTCGAGAACTCTCATGTATTTGAATGAAAAACACCTGGACATCCTTTTTCCCCTCGCATTATAATCTCTTAGGCTGTGTGCTTTTGCTTTCTCTCTCCCTTATCTTTTTT